>PVIY010027810.1:0-33806 GCA_004026745.1 Myrmecophaga tridactyla | reverse complement strand
TGCTGCGAGTGGTACTGATTTCTGGCATTTGCTGATTTCTAGGCTCTCCCCAGCATGGTCAGTTTCAAAGACGGCAGGGAAAAACCGTGTGCTTCCACAGCTAATTATGCGTTGCTTAGAGCACACCCTTCTGGGTGATCTGATACTGATTTTATGCGTGTCTCTGCCCTTTTATTGCCTTTGAGCTCTTTTACAGTTCTGTAGATTGCTGATAACTGCTGCCAAGGCAAAATAATACTTGTCTATAAATAAGCAAATAACTGCTGGAGGAGAAGGTCTTCCCTCCTTCAGAGCTTTGCAACTGTTTGCAAATTCATTTCAATATTCCTGATCTAGAAATGTGTCTGTTCTTTGGATTCTTTTTGGGGGGGATTCTCTTTTGAATCAGTTAGAACATCTGCCTGCTCCCGTTCTTTAGGTGTATTTGGGCTCTGCCCAGTCTTTTTCATTGTTGGAAATGGGTGTCGATAATATGGGATAGGGGGATGAAACTAGTTGGTGTTCTGGAGAGGCTGGGCCCTCTGGGTTTCGGGACTTATCTGGCCTAGGAACCCATATGGAAGTTATAGGCTTCCAGAAAATAATCTTAACACATGAAATTTTTGTAGAATCTCAGAGCCCTAGATGTTCTTTAGGGCTGACAGGGATGGTTTTGATTGGGGGTTGGCAAACCATGGTAAATAGCAATGTCTAGCTGAAGCTTGCGTAGACTCTATTTGAACTCTCTTGGCCACTGATACCTTATTTTGTTACGTTTCTTTTCCCCATTTGGTCAGGAAGGCATTATTGATTCCACGGTGCCAGGGCCAGGCTTATCCACAGGAGCCACGTCCTACGTTGCCAGGGAGACTTTCATCCCTGACGTGTCTCACTTGGGGGAGAGGGGAATGATTGTCCTTGCAGAGTTGGGCTTAGAGAGAGAGGCCACATCCAAGCAAAAAAAGAGGTTTTCTGGAAGCAACTCCTAGGCATAACCATAGATGGACTTAGCTTCTCCACTACAAAATGAAATCGTTAATGCGTATTTATGTTTTATTTGTATAACTGTCACGACATTTCTTTTTTGAAAAGTATCCTTCAAAGCCACGAACTTGAGAACACTGAGCAGAGTTGGAAAGGGATGTGCAGGATAGCACCACTAGAGAATATTTTGTATTTATTACTATTTATTTTTATTTACAATTTTGAAATTCACGTAACATAAAATTAACCATTGTAAAGGAAACAGCTCAGTGGCATTTAGTACACTCACATTATTATGCCACCACCACCTCTGTCTAGTTCCAAACATTTTCATCACCCCAAAAGGAACCCCCTTACCCATTAAGCAGTTGCTCCCCATTCCTCCCTCTCCCCCTCCCCCCACCAGCCCCTGGCAACCACTAACCCATGTTCTGTCTCTATGGAATTGCCTATTCTGTAACTTTCCTATAAATGGGATCATGCAATATATGGCCTTGTGCCTGGCTTCTCTCACTTTACACAATGTTTTTGAGGTTCATGTAGTGTGTATCAGAACATCTTTCCTTCTAATAGCTGAAAAATCTTCCTTTGTGTGTACAGACCACATTTTTGTTTATCCATTCATCTGTTGATGGACGCTTGGGTGGGATCCACCTTTTGACAATCGCTAGTAGTGCTGCTGTGAATATGTGCATAGATATCTGAGTTCCTGCTTTCAGTTCTTTGGGGCATATACCTAGAAGTGGGATTGCCAGGTCATATTGGGAGTTCTGTGTTTAACTTTTTGAGGAACTGCCAAACTGTTTTCCACATTACTGCACCACTTTACCTTCCCCCTAACAATGTTCTTTTTTTTCCCCACAACCTTACCAACACTTGTTATTCTTCATTTTTTCAATAACAGCCGTCTCAGTGGGTGGGAAGTGGTCCCTTGCTGTGGTTTTGAATTGTGTACTTCCCTAATGGCTAATGATGTTGAGCATTTTTTTTCACATACTTATTGGCCATTTGTATATCTTCTTTGAAGAAATGTCTATTCAAGTCCTTTACCCATTGAGGTATCTTGTGTTGAACTGTTAAGACTTCTTTATATATTCTGTATGCTAGACTATTATGAAATACATGATTTGCAAATATTTTCTCCCATTCTGTTGATTGCCTTTTCACTTCCTTGGAAATGTCCTTTGATGAACAAAAACTTTTATTTTGAGGTGCAAAATCCAAAAAATATCCATTTTTTCCTTTGTTGCTTGTGCTTTTAGTGTCATATCTAAGAATCCTTTGCCAAATCCAAGGTCACGAAGATTTAACTTTATGCTTTCTTCTAAGAATTCAATGATTTTAGCCTACACCAAAACTTCATTCCTTTTTACAGCTGAATAATACTCCATTGTATGAATAGACCACATTTTGTTTTTCTCTTCATCCCTTCTATGGACACTTGGGTTGTTTCTACCTTTTGCCTCTTATGAATAATGCTGCTATGAACATTAGCTTACAAGTATTTGTTTGAGCCCCTGTGTCAATTCTTTTGGGTATATACCTAGGAGTAGGTTACCTTTGTTTGTTTGTTTGCTTGCTTGCTTGTTTCTCATTTGAGCTCCTTTTTAGTTTTAGGCAGATAGTAAACACTTATAAATTTCTTACACACCCAAACAAGTTCATGGAAAGTTACAAATAAAGTACATGCATATTTCAAACACCAGCTAATGCTGGCCATTTTGGATTTTTTTTTTTTTTTTTACATGGGCAGGCACCAGGAATTGAACCCGGGTCCTCTGGCATGGCAGGCAAGCGTTCTTGCCGCTGAGCCACCGTGGCCCGCCCTATTTTTTTTTTTTTTTTCATTTTGGATTTTTATACAACACTATTCAGTGTACATCGTAAGCCCAAGACCATGCAAAAGGGGTTTTCACAAATTATTTGGTACATAACTTACAAAAAAATGTGTTAGATACTTCAGTTAACTGCTCTAACCAAAGCTTCTGTTTGTCATGTGCTATAAAAATATATATATTTACATAGAATATTCATACAGTGCAAACCAATTACATTGCAGAAAGAAATACATCTGTGCTAGGTGAAGATATTGAGTGATTCAGGGAATCATTTCCACCTTACTTAATTAACATTCACAATTTCATTTCCGTCATATCCATGATGTTGCCAATCTAAGATATTCTTTGATTCAAAAGGCAATTACAGACACAAGAACTTGACCTGATTCTGATTTTTGACAGTTATAAGATAATAAAGAAATGCAAACATTTTCCTTTGTACACTAACCACTTCTTCATTACATAATCCGCTCTAATAATTGTGCCTTTAACAGCTGCAGCTTCCTCTGTGATAAAATCTCCTGGCTTCACCCAAACATGTTAAAATTATTCAGGTTTCCTGGTAAATGAAAGAAGGAGATATGCCTTCAGTGTCCAGAATCTTTTTTTTTTTTTTTGCTGCCTTAATTATCTAGTTTATGTTACTATAGAATGGAATGTCATATCTAGGAGTTTTAATCATCCAAAACAGAAGACTTGCTCCAGTGGATCCCAGGAGCCTTTCACATATGCACTAGTGAGGTTCACTCCCTGTGAAAATGTTCACTTTAAATATGAATACAGGGCAGGACATGGTGGCTCAGCAGGCAGGGTGCTTGCCTCCCATGCCAGAGACTCGGGTTCAATTTCTGATGCCTGCCCATTCAATAAAAAAAATACATATATATAAGTGCAACAATAGAGCAACAGCTGCAGCGTGCTCTATACCACACACGCAAAGGGCCCTCACAGTTCTCTGCAGTCACGGGATACTCCCCTACCCCCCACCCCAGTCTGGGCCCACAGCCCAAGAGCTAAGGATTTCTAATTTTTTTTTTTTTTTTCTGAATGAGTATCATGTGGCCTCCTTCCAAATCTGGTGGAAATGCTTTTTGAGCAGGGGAATACAGTCAGATTTTCTTAAAAGAGATAAAAAAAAAATTCTCCAGATTGCTATGTAATCACTGCATTCATTAGTGTATACTGGGTGCTAGCTGGGGAGGGGCTGGAGATTTTTCAGCATTTAAAAACAGTTTTGAGATTTGTTTTAGCTTCAACCAGTCTCACTAGACAAAAAAAAAGCCTACATTGTCAAACTTTTGCTCTTGAGGCTTGCTCTTGTGAAGCTTATGTAGGTAGAGGAGAAGCTTAGACTACCTATAGGTATCCCTAAGAGTTACTTCTGGAGGACCTCTTTTGTTGCTCAGATGTGGCTTCACTCTCTCTAAGCCCAACTCTGCAAGTGAAATCATTGCCCTCCCCCCTACATGGGACATGACATCCAGGGATGAAAGTCTTCCTGGTGATGTGGGAGATGACTCCCAGGGATGAGTCTCGCCCTGGCGCCATGGGATCAACAATTCCATCCAGACCAAAAGGGGGTGGGGGGGAAGTATAATTAAAAAGGTATCAGTGGCTGAGAGAGTTCAAATAGAGTCAAGAGGCTACTCTGGACATCACTCATACAAGCTTCAGTTAGGCATTGCTACCTACCATAACTTGCCAAACCCAAATCAAAACCATTCCAGCCAATCCCAAAGAACACCTAGGGCGTTATATAAGATCCTACAAAGGTTCCATGCATTAGGGTAACTTTCCAGAAATCTATAACCTCCAGATGGGTCCCTGGCCCAGATAAGTCCTGAAATGTAGAGGGGCCAGCCTCTCCAGAACATCAGCTATTTCCATCCCCCTATCCCATATTATCAACAGCCCCTTCTAACACGAAAAAGTTAGAATGGACATAGCTCAAATACCCCTAAAGAATGAGAGAAAGATCAAAGGTGATGGTGGAGTTATACAGAGAAGGTAGGGTTTAACAAATGAGTATGAGTGCTGAATTATTATACTGATATTTCTTTTAGCCTCAGTACCTTAGAGCAGCTAGAAATAAAATAAATAAATAAATAAAAACCTAAAGTTGTGGAATTGTAACCCATGCTAAACCCTGAAATCTGTTCTACGACTAATTGTTGCGATGCGCCTTGAAATTTATTGCTTTTTTGTGGATATGTTATTTTTCACAAAAAGAAAAAAAGTCAATTACGATGATTAAAATATATATATTTATATATTCCTTCAAGCCTTCAGTGTTTTGGAGCAGCTAGAAGGAAAAATCTGAGATAGTGACAAACTCTAGGATCTTGTTGAAGAATACTTTGAAAATTACTGCTTTTTTTCTTTCTTGGCTTTGTGTATATGTTATACAGTAAAACAAAAGTTTGGTTTTTTTTTTTTAAAGAAGCCTACACTAACCAAGGATTATTTGCTGATAGTCTTACCTGCTCGATATTAGCACGGGCCGATTAAGTACTCAGTCAAAGGGGCCTCGAATAAACAGCTACCAGTCTGTGCCCGCTCTACGTCGCCCGGTGCCCATTGGTGCCAGGGCAACCAACCTGTGGGTGACAAAGGGAGAAGCCAGATGTCACCCCCCCTGGGAGGGCTGCAGGGGTCCCCCCACCCCCAACGTGGTAAAAGACCGAGATGGGGCAAAAGGGAAGACCTCCCCCATACAACCAGCAGGAAAATGAGGAAAGATGGGGGCAGCCCAGGGCGGGGTCGGGGGGGAAGAGGACACGCCCCACCCTCTTTGTCAGCACCTGGGACTCTCTCGCGCTGGGTGTGCACGTCTGCTCGATCGCACGCTCCATCATCTTGGTACTGGCCTCGGTGACGTCCTCCCCTCTGCCGGCAGGGCCACCTCCCGATGGTGACAGTGATGCAGTGATGTGCAAAATGATTCTCCTTGCTGGGCTGGTCCACGGGCCCGTGGTTCACTTGTTTGGGGTAAGGGGTCCTTGTAGGCATTGCCAACATGCATGAGAGGCCCGCTTATGGGCTTCCCCACCGGGTGGCCGCCGAGGGCCCCCCCTGCCACTGCCCCGGCAGCCCCTGCCACGTGCTTCATGGTTTTCCGGTTTCTGCGCTTGCTGCCCTGATCATGGGTTCTGCCACCTTGACCCCAGCCACCGCCACCCTGGGCTGGGTAGCGGTCGTCTCCAGGACTCCCCTGCCCCGGGTCTCGGCTTCCCCACCCCACCCCACCCCCGGTGTCCCATCCTCCTCCAGCTCTGGCCTCACTCCACGAGGCCCCCCCAGCAGCACCAAGACCCAGCAGCCGAAGTGGCTTTTCGCCAGGACGACTGATAACCCGTCGTTGCTCGGCTGAGCTGCATTTATGCCTGCAGGAAGACAGCATGCTTCGGCTTGGCTGAAACCGTGCAGGTCTGAAATCGATTCAGAAGTCCCGCCTCCGTGAGCAGCGGAGGAGAAGCGGTTTGCAGCGCCGCGGCTGTCAGCCACTGCGGCTTTGTTTTTACTACAACTGAATTGAAAGCTCATGTAGTTGAATTTTTAATAATGGCTGCGTGGAACACGCTGCTCACAGCGTCCCTGAAGGGTTACCGGCAGGCTCTGGAGACCCACCCAAGCTGGCTCCTGCACACCAAGTATCTGGCCTGCCTTTTCTCATTTTCTGTGACCAAGGAGAGCTGTCCAGCCAGGGTAATGTGTAACCAAGAGCAGCCACTCGGGCCACCAAGGAGCCTCCTGGCACCCTCGCCTTCACGCTCTCTGTCTGTGACTCCCCTGGAACATGCCCTTCCAGGGCTCCTGTACTTTCTGATAGGAGAGGTCAAATTCTGTTCCCGATAAGTAAAAAAAAAACACAAGCACCTTGTAAAGTCTCTGAAATGTATACAACAGATGTGTCAGAGTGTGCTCGGCCACCTCCCTGCCCTGGGCACCTGGTATACCTTGGACAGGAGCCCAGATGACTGCAGAGCACCGGACAGGCTCGTGGAGCAAGACAGTGGGCTGGGACCATGTTTTCTCCTTCTCTGTCCCCACCCTGCAGAGTTGGGTTCTGATGGCCAGGGGTATGCCTGGCTGGGGCGTGAGTGGCTAGAGAAGGCACAGAGTGGTCAGGGAGACACACTGTGTGGGTGCCAGGCTGTGGACATCTTGTGTCAACCGACTGGACCATCTCCCACCCCTCCCTACCCCAGCTTCTCTTAAGTGCTGCCTGTGCCTTCTCCGGTATCTGTTCATCTCCCCTGCCTTCCCTAAAGCTGGAATGCGGATGACCTGGGGAGCTAATGCCTCCCTCCCTGCCACTCCCTCTCATCAAGCAACCCCGCATACACACCACACCACTAAACCCAACCTCCTCTGTGCCCTCCAAGACACACCCGGGAGCTTCTGCTGTGTGCCCCGAGAACCTCACATTCCACCATGTCACAGAAAAAAGCGGGAGACGTCACTTTAATCCCATGCAACTTTATGATCTGAACGCACACAAATCGTGCAAACAGCAGGAGGGGAGGTGTGCTTTCTCCCTCCGAGGGAGAGGACTCAGGACTTCCACTTCCAGTAGAGCAGTTTCCTCGAAATTTGAAATCCAATGTTAGGGCTGTAGTCATGAGTCAACTAAAATAAATTTGTAAAATACACATATAGATACGAAAATGTCTTTTGCAGCTTCTTCAACTGCCCTCCTAATTCCACCACTGAAGTTAAAATTACAGAAAGCAACATGCTTCTTGCAACTCTAAACCAACCCAGAGAGGCGCTTCTGCAGGATTTTTAGCTTTTTTCTTTAAGGTCTTCATTAAGTTGCTAAGGCTTGTTCTTCAATAGAGAAAAAGCTTGCCCCGGGTGATCTCGAACATTATATTAACATGCTGTAAGCACACACAAACACTGGGGCCCTGCTTACCAATTGTTACTATGCTGAAGCATGTAAAGAGGTGGAGAAGACTTCACCATTTGCACAACCAGAAACTTTTGGCCAGAGTATCTTCCGGTTTCCTGTCCTAACAGCCTTGTGGGTTATATCAGTGAGAATTAGGTTCAGCTGCAAGATACAGAAAACAACGTTAAAGAGTATTTTCTTTCATATAACATTCACACAGGTGGTCCAGGGCAGGTAGGGAGCTCCACTGAGTAGGGGACCCCAGACGCTTCTCTCTTGTGGCTCACTCTCACCGTCCAAGCTAGTGGCACCCACATTCCAGGAAGCAGGATGGAGAAAGGGACAAAGAAGAGAGCAAAGTTTCCAAGGAGTCACCACATGACATCCATTCATTAAACAGAACTTTGTCATATGTCCATACCAACTGCCAAGGTGGCAGGGAAATACAGACTTTATTTTGGGCAGCCACAGGTCCAGCCCTAATTTCTTTTGCTGTAGAAGAGGGACTGATCAAATGGATATGGGGATGTGGGAAAGAAGCCACTAGCAGTCTGTGCAATAGAGCCCTTGTGGCAGAACTTAAAATTCCAGAACATTCCTAGTGGAAGTGAGACCAGCAGTGACCTGAAGTCCTGATATTGTTATCTGATCAATGAAAATGGCCCAGGAACTTTCCAGCTTGCTTTTGTGATGCTAACCCAAAATTTTACATCCCTGATTAAATTTTCCTATATAAAACTTTTTTTTAATTCTGAAAAGCATCATTTTCAGAAAGACATCATTTTTATTTTTGCTTCCTTAGTATAATAGTAATATAGAAACTCTCTCATTTCCCCTCCTTCCACATTTTATCTATCACTCAGTTTGGTCCATTTTATACCCAAATGTATGCACTGCCCTCAATTTTACCATCACGCTGGCCCCAATCGCCACTGTCCGTCACCTGGTCTATGGCAAGGGACTTCTCCCCATGTCCCTACACTGGTTCCTTTTCCCCTAATCATTTTTTTTCTAGGAGCCAGAGTCAACTCTCCCAAGACTTCCCTCTGCTCCTGGCACAAAAACCAAGCTCTTTAATGCGGTCTACAGGCCTGGAACGGGCTACCCATATCCCAGCCTCCTCCCATCACTCTCCACGGTGCTTTGTGCTCTTAGCCACATTGACCTTACAATCCTGGGTGATCTTCCCGTTTCTACCCTTGAGCCTTTGCACAAGGCTTTCCCCCTGTCTGGGCAGCTCTTTCTACCACCCCATCCCTACCCACCCTGTTTGCCTGGCTGAGCTCTATTCATCTTTCTTTTCCATCTCAGCTCAGATCACTTTTTCAAGGAAGCGTTCCCTCCCCAACTCCTCTCCGCCCTCCTTCAGAGCCCTTTTGTAGTTATAAGCTCGTCAGTGTGATTATTTGACCAAATTCTGCGTTCCCCAACTGGAGTATAAGCCCCATGAGGACGAGGTCATGTTTGTACCCTGTTGCATCCCCACCTGAGTATGGTGCTGGGGACAGTAAATATAAATATGTGCTGGGATTGAAAAACCATCCAACATTTCTCGTCTCAGAATAACCACTGTTTTCAGATTCTGATAAGTGTTTTAAGGTCTGTCTGGGCCAGTTCGCCCACAGTGCAATGGACTGGGATCCACTGGGCTGGCGTGTGTGTTCACATTAACATTTACATTTGGGGCTAGTAATACAATTTTGGAATTGAGATCCAGGACCCAAATCCTCAGGCCACAGTCCTTGGCAAATGCCTGCTTCCCACTTTCTCCATTTGAAAAGGTGAGAAAGGGCAGGAGACACAGCCCCCTGAGGAGGAGAAAACTGACTTTGGATTCTTTTTTTCCTCCATGATAAAATACTAATTAAATTTCCCAGTTATGAATCAAGCTGTGAAGGAGGGGGAGACAAGAAGATCAAGGAAGAACCTGTCGGCACCTGCAACCACTCCATGTTCCTATTTTTTTCTTTTGCCCCTTGAAGTTTTTCTTTTCCCTTTAAATTTTTATTGTGGTAAAATATATACAACATATGCATTTCCGATTTTGCTGACTTTCAAGGGTCCAGACCAGTGATGCTAATTATCTTCATGATTTGTACAGAGGTCATCACCACCCACTGCCAAACCCTTCCCAGGACTCCAGAAACCGCACTGGTAAGCCCCGACCGCCCCTCCCCCACTTTCCCTTTTAAAATGATTCTTTAGCTTCACTTTCTTGGGAACATTAGTTACCTGTTCCCACAACAAGCCTCAGTCTGCTACCTGCAATTAGCCAGAGAGTCCTAGGGTTAATTGGCCGCGACTTAATATGGCCATTTCATGCTCCAAGGCGAAAAGTGAAAGGTCAAAATTCACTGGTCCACAGGTTCCCTTCTTAATGCCGGTTGTGCAGAGACAGAAGGGGGTGGGGGAGTGAGGGGGTGAGGGGTGGGGGGTGAGGAGTGAGGTGGGGCGGGGGCGGACACGAGGCCCAGTGGGCGGGAGTCCGGGGTGGGATGGGAAAGGCATCCATCTCCAGTTTTCAGCTCCCATGGGTTGTAAACAAACCTGGAGGTTCAGAAAACCAAAAACGTAGCCCGGCCTGAGGCGAGGGCCCAGGAAGAAGGACCCGAGAAGGAACAGCCCCCGCCGAGCCCCCGGCGCTCTTCTCACCTTGCGCGCATCCTGGGGCGCGCAGACCAGCGGGGGCGGGGGCATCCTGCCTGTGCCTGCCCGTGATCGCTACCGGGGGAGGTGGCCTCCGCCTCCCGGGGCAGCCCCACGGGGCTCCGCCAGCCTGGACCACCCGCACGCTCTCTGTTTGGGGAGGTCGAGGCAGGCCCGTGTGTGGGAGGCGTCCAAAGACACGCAAGGAGTGGAATGGACAGGCAGGACCGAGGGGCAGGTCCCCTGCATCTGCCAGACTGATGATTTGCAAACTTGTAACATTTCTTTTTATTTGACTGCACAGCATCTCTCCTTCCCATTATTCCCCACTAGTTGATTTCCCCCCAGGCCCCAAATTAATGTTCATTTTCTTGGGAGACTTGTTCATAACTCTGTAATAATCTGAAAACTCTGGTCTTGCCAGACCTCAGTTGTATTTGCTGTATGGGGGTGAAGTTGGTGAAAGGAAATGGTCAATGGTTGGTTCTTCCTGGTGAGTAGGGACGGGATCCCCTACGCAGCTGTCACACTGCTGTCCCCTTCACAGCCCCCAGCACAGCCGGGCCCTGGTTCCTATCAGAAATGCCATATAATGGGGTTTGTTGGAACAATGGGAATTTATTGGCTCATGGTTTTGAAGCTAGAAGCAGCCCAGGCACTGGTGAACTTGGGTCCTTGGCTTTTCCATCACATAGCAATGCATATGGTGGAGTCCTCTCCCTTCTCTTTCAGCTCCCATTGCTTCCATATGACTTTCTCTCCATAAAGCTTCCAGTAGCCAGATAAAGGCCCAATCCCATTCAGCTGGGCCACAACTTAACTAAAAATACATCTCCGAAGGGTCCTGTTTACAATGGCGTCACACCCACATGAGTGGATTAAGAACATGTTTTTTTCCTGGGGTGCATAACTCCATCTGCCACACCTGTTCACAGTTCCTGAGTTTGCTGCTGAGGCCAGGAAAGTTTCCCAACACATCGTGAGCACCCAGTAACTTTGCTTAATGTGAGTGATGGGAGGAATTACTAAATTAACTGGGTTTGTGCCACAGAAAATAAAACAGGGAGTATGTCCCGTGAAGATGGAAGCCTGAGGGCCATGGGGGACTTTGCTCTGGATTGTGGCCACCTGCCCTGGTATGTCTGACGCCCCCTGAGCACGTGTGGAGCGCGGGGGCTTGGCGGTGGCCCCGCCTGGGGTGCCCAGCCCCTGCTCGGCAGCTGTGATTCATTTTCCCTGCCCTGCCAATAAAGGGGGTTAGATTTTTATTGCTTTCCAATAGCGATGAATATGCAGAAAATGATGTCTCTGATTTCCTTTAAAAGGAAAATAAGAAACTTTCTCCCTCTCAAAAAAAAAAAAAAGTGTTGCATTGTTTATTGGGAGTATGTGGAATCCCCAGCAGAGATTTGGCTGCAGGCTTCCTGGGAGGGACCATTTCTAAGAAGCCTCTAATGGCCCAATCTATTGTCCCTGAATTACCTGGTGTAGTGCCGGGTCAGTGACAGCTGTTGCTTTCCTTCATTTGTGCCAGAAATAGCCCTTCCATGAACTCGCCACGTGCCTGACTTGTGGGTGCTTTAGCAGTGAGCAAATGTCTCAGTGTCTCAATTGGGAAGCTGCTGATCCCGCAGTCACAGGGGCACCCACTTGCCTGGGTGAAAAAGAAGTGGAAAGAAGACAAAACTTTGGGTTTCTGAAAGGGTTAATCCAATTTAGGCTGGCTGTAAAAATACCATTGGCTGTTACCTTGCAGGGCCAAAGTACAGCCAGAATGTCTTCTCTCTCCAACGAGTACATCTGCTATTTTGGCTCAAAGGAGACAAGCAGCAGTTTGTACTTGCCGTGGAAAGATGGAGTCACAGGACCCAGCGGAGAAGGAAGGGGTAAGCACCCTGTCCCGTGAAGAAGCTGAGAGCAGGTCAGCTGCCAGGACCTGTCAGTCCTGGAGCGTCCCCGGGGAACTGTTTGGAGGGGCCTGCCTCTTGGGAGTCCACGCAGCAGGTGGACCTTTCCAGGGCCCTGAGAAGAGGTTTGGAGACAGGTGAGGAGACAGCAGCAGTCTTTAAAAGCACCTGTTACAGAATGGAAGAGACTCGAAGGGCTTGTTTGCCCCAACTTTCTTAACAATAGGCACTTGAGGCCGTGGGATTCCAAAACAAAATCCTTACACATTGTTTGTGAGATTGTTTTTAAAAAATTTATTTGCAATTTGACTTCAGAACTTTTGGAGCAGTAGCATTTTACTTGATCTTTTCAGCAAGTAACAAAGCTAAGCTGGCATGAAAAGAAAACAGACTCTGAAAAGGTGTTGCTGCTTGCCAGGCCCTCAGAACTTGAATTTAGCTCAATTCTGTAGCAGAGGGGCCCTAACTTTTAGTTGATGAGGCTTCCTTTTCATAGACAAAAGAATTTTGTGGACAACCCCCCCCGCCAAGAAAATTGCAATTGTAGTTTTAGAATCCTTTGATTGAGGACAATACATAATGACAGAAAGATGATTAAATTATTATAAGTCTAATAACGCTTATAAGATATTTGCATTTTATTTATCACAGTAGTGTCTGCTTATATTTGGAGGGAGGGAGTTGTACATATTTGTGTAAAATATTATTTATTCGGGCAAGGCAGTGCTTGGAGCCCACGTGGCTGTGAAACCCTTGGCGAGGCAGGACCATAGACCAAGTGAGAGTTTGTGGGGTGGAAGACCTGAGATTCATGCCTGCTCCACCCTGTTCTGGCTGTGGGATCTTGGGCATGTTTACTTAACCCCTCTGTGCCTCAGTTTCCTCATCTGTAAAATGGAAGTAATTATGATACCACCTCATGGTTAAAGGAGATAATGTATGTAAAGTTCCTGGTCTGTAGTGTGTCCCCCAAAAGTGTTATTCCTTTCCTATCATCCTCTAGCTCAGGGTTTCTCGCCCTCAGTACTATTGACATTTGGGGCCGGGTAATTCTTCGTGGGGGGGGGCAGGGGAACAGTCCTGGGTATCGTAGGATGTTAGCAGCATGCCAGACCTCTACTTGCCAGGCACCAGGAGCACCGCCCCCAGCTGTGAGAACCAAGCGTCACCCAGAGGGCAAAGGCCCCCTGCCCCCCAACTTGAGAGTCACTGTTTTAGGGTTCACGGAGCACCTTTCCAAGGATTAACATGTTTGAGTCTCACAGCAGCTAAGAGGGTGTCAGACAAATCAATCGTCAGCTCTCTATGTGAGCATGAGGAACTAGTGGGGCGGGGGAGCTTAGGCATTTACCTGGGTGAGGGGAGCCCCTGGCCTGGGCTCTGCCCCCCTTCAGAGGTGCCACCCAGCCTTGCCCCCTCATGGTGGCCCCTCCGACTGCCCCAGGAAGGAAACCTCCTGTGCCTGCAGAATGGGCTCCATGCCCGCAGGCAGGAGACTGGCTCCCAGCCCCAGGCAACCAGAGGGCCGACCTGCACCTTGGAAGAAAGCCAGAGCACGCGCTGGCCTTTCAGGCAGACAGCAAAAGAAAGCATTTCAAGGGTCCAGTGCTTGTAAGGATCTGGGTAATCACTAAGTGAGTCCAAGGAGGGGATCGGGGGCCAAGGAGTAGTGCAGCGGCAGGCTGGGGGCAGTGAGCGAGGCTTGGGCTTCCAGCAGGCTGTGGGGCCCGCTAGGAGGGCGCCGGGCATGGCGTGGGTGAGTGGGCGCTCCCCATCCCGCCCCGTGGGCCAGTGGGCGCTCCCCATCCTGCGGGCCACGTGGCCTTGGGCAAATTCTGAGCCTCACCAGCCTTGAGTTTTCTCCTATGTAAAAAGAAAAGACCAGTGTCAGCCCAAAGTGCAAGCAGGAATTTCTACCAGGAGGAAGGACTCATAGATTGAAAGGAAAACATAAAGTATGTTCAAGAAAAAAATATATATATGCCAAAGTACTTTGGGAAATGATGATACACATTTCTCCTGAAACCTCTGGGTCCTCATTGAGATGAATTGATAGTGACAGTAAACTTGTATAGAACTCTAAGTACATGCCACGTGTACTAAGCATTTTACATACAAGAACTCATTTATTTCTCAACATCAATCCTAAAAGGAAAGCAGCAGCGGCATGTGCATTCCACCATTGAGACACAGAGACATTGAGTAACTTGCCCAAGGCCACACAGCCCCTGCAACTGGAGTCCGATTCAACCCTTGCACTGTGGCCCCAGCAAGACATTCAAGGAACCATATACCGAGGCACCACCAGGCCTAAAATGTCACAATTTTTGTCTCTCCATGCCCCCTGCACCATTTAAGCCTCTCCTGCCGTCTGTGAAACATTGGGTTCAATATTGTGATAAAGTGACTTAGATGAAAGTTTTGATAAATCAAAAGAGCTAACTTTCCCAGGGCTATTTGCTTCTGGCTGGAGATTTCTGAGAAGATGGCTCTAGAGGTACAGCTGTGACCACAGAGACACAGTCCCAAGGCGGGCGGCACGGGCTGGGCTTTTGTCCTGTGTCCCGTGTCCCGGAGTCCCCACCCTTGCCAGACCTGGGGCGAGGGGGGCGGTAATTTTCTGGAGTCTCTAACTGTCTTAGGCATTGTAAAACACACATGAAGCCAGTTTACTGAGGGCACCAGGGATGTGTCCCGGGTTTCTCCCAAAAGCCTAGCTCAGTGTCCTACCTCCCGGAGCCCCCAACCACCCCGTCCTGTCCTGATGGTCACTCATTTGCCCAAGTGTGACCCCAACCTGCTCCCTCACCCCAATGCAGCCCAGCACCAAATCTTTTTTAACCCTGGAAAGTAAAAAACAAAAAACAAAAAAAACAAGGAAAGAGAAAAGAGCCCAAGCCCTAGTTTTCTTTCGTATGCCTTATTTTATGTAACAGCTTTTTTGAGAATGTAATTCACATCCCACGCAATTCATCCTTTTCAAGTGTGTGATTCACTGTATACTCACAGAGCTGTACAACCAACACCACAGACAATTCTAGAAGTTTTATCACCCCAAAAGAAATTCTGCCCCCACTAGCACTCATGCCCCTTTTCCCTTAACCTGCACCCCTTCCCCAGCCCTGGGCAACCAACCATTAATCTATTGTGTCTCCATGGATTTGCCTATTCTGAACATTTCACATAGTGGAACCACACAATGTGTGGTCTTTCGTGGCTAACTTCTTTTACTTAGCGTAATGTTTTTAAGAAGGATTCATGTTGTGGCATTTATCGTCCTTCCTTCCTTTTTATGGCTGAATATATCCCACTGGGTGTACATACCACGTTGTGTTTATCCATTCATCACTTAATGGACATCTGGGTCGTTCTTACCTTTTGTCTATTGTGAATAATAATGCCACTACGAGCATTTGTATGAAAGTTTTTGTGTGAACATGTGTTTTCATTTCTCTTGGGTCTATACCTGGCAGAGGAATTTCTGGGCCATGCGTTAACTCCATGTTTAACCTTTTGAGGAGCTGCCTGACTGTCCCTCACGGTGGCTCCACCATTTTACATTCCTACCAGCAAGGTATGAGGGTTCCAGTTTCTCCACCTCTCGCCAACACTTGTTGGTATCTGTTTTCTTTTTTCTATGTAGCCATTTGAGTGGACGAGAAATGGTATCTTGTGGCTTTGATTTGCATGTTTCCCGTGGATACCAAGTCCTTTAATTTTACTTCCTAACTAGTCCTCGGAGCTGCTACTTCTTGCCTCTGCCTCTGCCCTTCCCCAGCCTCCATCCTCTCCCAGCTTGCCCTCTGCAGTAACCCCCTCAGTGGCCTCCCCACTTCTGTTCACCCAGCAGGTAGACTGAGCTTTTAAAAGTTCAAATCTTTCCGCCCCATTCCTTGCCTTCCAGAGCACGTGTCGTGAACACCTGATCTGTCCTGTGGCCCCTGCCTGCCCCCCTCCCTGCTCAGCCTCTTCCCTCCATTCCAGTCCTGTGTCACACCTGAGACGCTGGAAGGTGCCGTGCCCCTTCCTGCCTCAGGCCTCCGCACATGCTGTTCCCTTTATCTGGAACACCCTTCTTTCTTCGCTTTCCCCCCTTTTTTAAGACTCAGCTTAAATGTCACTTTCCTGACTTTTCTTTTTAACCACTCCTGTGCTTTTTCTTTACAGCACTTAGCAGTCATAGTTTAATCATTAAATTATTTTGTGGAGTTTTAAAGTATCTGCTTCCCTGTTGAACCATAAACCCACTGAGGGCAGGGACCCCATCTGGTTTGCTCCCCAGGCTGCAGCCAGTGCCCAAATATTGCCAGCCCTTGATAAATACTTGTGTCACAAACGAATGAACCTCCTCAGAGAGTCTCTTCCATTTCCTGAGGTGACATCTGACAGCCTAGGAAAGCCCTGACTTCTACGGGATCCAGGGGATGTGCCCTTGGCTTGAATTCAAGAAGGAAGCCCAAGAACAGAGGCTGAACCACGTGCTGTGTCCTTAGAGGCTCCAGAGCCTGTGCGTCTCTGAGAATTCTTGCCGAGGTCCACTTGGAGAGACCACAAAAGCAGCCAGGGCTTGGCTGTCCAGTCCCTGAGCTGAGCTGAGATTGGCGAGCCTGCTTCCGGCCAGAACCATCATCTGTGACCCGAGGGGCTTTGAACCTAGAAACGTCTTCAAAACTGAGGCGCTGTCAGGGGCTGCACCCGGCCTGTGGCATTTATAGTTAATCGTCTTGCTGGGAAGAGGATGAGAGGAAAGATCATTTCATCAGCATTGTCTTTTTTTTTTTTTTTTTTTTAAGAAAACTAAGCACCACTATACCCCCAGAATCTAGAACGTGCTATTTCATGGTGGATGCTCAGTATGAATGAATGAATGAAGGAGTGAATGAATGACTTCCCAGGGCTCTGCAGATGGGAGGTGAGCTAAGTCTGCCGTGCCTGCACCTCAGCAGCGGTGCACAGCCCCTGCCTCCAGCTCAGCCCCGGCAGCTGCCTTCCCTACTGCCATGTCCCCCACTCCCGCTGCTCCCTGTGACACTGCAAACAGGCTGAGTGGGGCAGGCTGGCTGCCTTGTCTTTACCAGAATCTTCCTGCTGGATTAACCATTTGTGGTTCACACTGGTGGAAAGAGAATACTGTTGCTGGCAAGCAGAAGGGTTAAGTTTCACCCCGTTTTTGCTCTGGAACTGGCCCCTTGCATAGTTTCCTCTCGTAGGGAGTTGACTTCTGCTCCAGGCACCCAGGGACGGCAGTGGGGTCTCTACTGTGCTGCCTCCACTTACCTCTCTCAAGAGATCCTCTTTAGATTCGGTGGGACAGAAGAAGCCACGGGGACCTCAGCCTCCCGCGACTGGGGCCCGGGAGGGTTGAACGTGGACTTGGGGGTGTCACATGAGAAAGGGGAGCACTTGAGCCGAGAGGATGGAGAACGGTGCTTCTGTGGTGCCTTCAGAGAGCAGCGTCCCCTGTTCACCCCGGTCAGACGCGACGCCACTGCTGGCATGTCCCAATGAACCCCCGCGGTCACTCTGAGAAAATGTTCTTGCTTGAGGAAACCGAAGATCTTAAACATTAAGCTAGAAAGTGGCAAAGGTCAAGTTCAAGATGAGATCTATGGATTCAAAAGCAAACCTCTTTCCACTTCTATCTTTCCCCTTTTCATTATTACCACTGAATGCCCTTTTTAAAGATTGTCTCCAATGACCATTCAGTTCCCTCCTGCATCGAAAGAGGATATTATCACAAACTGCTTGTGTTTACGAGTCCCCAGGAATCTATAAATATAAATTTAATTTGTATTTGTTCATTGTGCCTTCTGCCTATTACAGCAAAAAAAAATTGTTTTCACATTTTTTTTTCCTCTTTGATCTTAGGGGAGTCGGTGTTTGAGACAGTGCTGGGCTGTCATGGCAAATGCAGGCTGGTGGCAGGAATGTCAGAGAAGGGATTAAGATGTTAGGTGGCACGATGGAGGCGGGGTCTCTCAGGCTCTCTGTGACCCAGTGGTTACCGGGGATTACACCCCCGGCGGCATGTGGCAGTGTCTGGAGTCACTGTTGGTTTCACCAGTGGAGGTGCTACTGGCATCTAAGGAGCTGAGTCCAGGAAAATGCTGCTCCACACCCCTTGATGCCCAGGAAGCCCCCACCACAAAGAAGAATCCGGCCCCAGCTGTCCATAGTGTAGGGCTGAGTAAGAATGCCCCAGCCCGGGGTCGGTAGGGGAATGGTGGGTGGCCACACTGGCGCCCCGTGGATACTGCAGGCGGCCCCTCGGCCCGGGGCTGTGCCCTGCCCTGAGCCGTGATCTCTTCTGCAGAAGCTGACCCTGGTACTGGCCCTGGCCACGCTGATTGCTGCCTTTGGGTCATCCTTCCAGTATGGGTACAATGTGGCGGCTGTCAACTCCCCTGCAGAGGTAGGTCACTCTGGGGAAGAGAGACACAGACCCCTATAAATAGGGAGATAGGACTGTGGCAGCCCGTGGCTGGGTGTGACCGGCCGGCATGGGACTGGACACACAGTGGGTCCTCAAGCACGGGCAGAGGGAAACACTCTCAGGACATATGGCGCAGACTCGAGGGAATCTTCCAGCACAAGGCCATTGGGAGGGACCAGGTTCCCAGAGGCTTAGCTTCTCAGGGAGAGCAGGCACAGGCCAGGAATGGCTGGACGCCCAGTGTGCTGGGTTCTAGGAAGAGGCTGTGAGCGTCCATGACCCTTCAGCTTGTAGCAAGATCAGAGGGGGCTGGAGACACTTGGCTGATTGGAGGATTTGGGTCACTCCTATCTGGTGTGAGACATAGCCAAGGCAGTTTGCAGTCAGGTATGTGTCCCTCATATGTGTACCCTGCTGACCTGCCATTAATGAAATTTTGTTCCACCAACCTTTCTTCCACTTAATGGATGTTGATCTCTATGGGTCCATGGCGTCCCATGGAGTGGCCTAACAACTTAAGACATTCTTTCTGCAGAACCAGATCAGATTACACGCTGTTCTGTTTTGTTTTGTGCCCCAGATCATGAAGCAGTTTTACAATGAGACCTACTATGATAGAGCTGGTGTGTACACGAGTGACTTTCTCCTGACTCTGCTGTGGTCCATATCTGTGTCCATGTTCCCCTTTGGAGGCTTTATCGGGTCCGTCCTGGTGGGACCCTTGGTGGACAACCTCGGCAGGTAAGGGAAGGACCAACTCCCAGGAAGCCATAGACCACATCAGAGCTGAAAACCTAGGCCTCAGATGGAAATCCAATTTTTTTGTAAGACTAGGTAATAACTGCTGTGATTGTCTTTATTTTCTGATGAGATCTAAGAGGAAGGCGCACATTGACCAAGTACATGGGGCCTAGCCCAAGTCCCCTAGGGGTTAGCAGCAGGAGCGACGGGGACCCACAGGCTCTCAGATGGACACGGAAAGAGCAGGGTTTGCCACGACAACCCAGGACACGCGCTCGCTGCCCTCTCACCTTGATGCCATCTTCCTTACCAAAAGCAGAATAACCGTGTCTCCCCGTTGCATTGCCTTTCCACGGGTCACACGTGGAAATGGCCTGGCCCACTGTCAGTCCCAACACAGAGCGTGATGGCGTTCTCGGACTCCACGTCATAACCTAACGCAAAAATCTTGCCGCTCTCTCCTTGACCTTGGGACCAGCTACTACACGAAGTTTAGCCTCAATGAAATTCCTGAAAACTCTGAATGGCGGAGACGCCTGTCACACCCTCCAGCGTGAGGCGGTCCCAGGCTGCAGTCGAGGCCCAGCATGCCCTGGGCAGGGCTGAGGTCATTGTCCTACTTCTAGAAATATTAGTTCTCCCTCCTGTCAGTTCATCTGAGATTAGAGAGCTTGTCTGCCCGTCCCCCTCCCCTAATGGAGAAGCCCATGGGGCTTGGCTGAGACCAAATTGCTTATTCTAGTGAAAGATGTCGTGAGCCCAAGAGTCCAGAGCTGCACCCAGACTTTGGTCCCTTCTCGGTAGTTCTGAGAAAGGATCTGAGATGAGAAATATGCCACCTCTGGTTTGGGGTCTGGGACCCTAAGATCCTCCCGGGAGATTAGTGTTGAATTCACAACCCCAAAAGAGCTTCTCCCCGAGGGCATCCCTCAATTCAGGGGCAGGGCTGCAGGCCGCGTCTCCCAAGTGAAGGGCTTGCCCTCTGGGTCAGCACCGACAGCTGAGAGTTGCTGCTCAAATGTCGAGTTGGGAAGGTGATAACGCTACCGAGCTGTTTGCAGTTTTTTAAGGGATTTTTTTGGTGACTTTAAGCAACCAGAGTAACAGCCAACCCTTCTTGCTGGGTTCCTGAGTGCCTGCACTAGCCTGGGCGCTTTTCACGTACTGACTCATCTAATTCTCAGAAAGGCCAAAGAAGGATGTATTATTACCAGCCCCGTTTTAAAGATGAGGAAACCGAGGCAAAGAGTAGACAGCTGGGAGGTGGTCAGAGGGCCCTTCTGAGCACAGGCTAGTAACCTCCACACACTGCTTCTCCTTCTGGGGCCGAGGCCTTCTCCTTCTGTGGTTTCATTTTGCAAGTCTGCATACAATATTTTTTTTTATGCAAAATGTTTAAAGTTTCAAGTGGTCAAATTTAACTTTCACTTATGGTTTTTGCTTTTAGTGTCTTAAGACAGCCTTCCTTACCTAGAGTCAAAAAGATATTCTTCTACACTTTTAAAAACAGTTTATAATTTTGTTTTTCCCAGAGAGAGATAAGATGGAAAGCATGGTGGGTTAAAAGACGTGAAGGAACTCCGCGGAGTTCCAGCAGGAAAGAATGTAGAAAATGTCAGAAAGGCAATATTGGAAGAGATCATGGCTGAACAATTTCCAGAACTGACGACAAAGATGTGAAACCTCGGACAAGGGGCCACAGAGATCCCAGGATTAACGAAAACTAAATCTGCACCTTGACCCATCACGGGGACATACCAGACTTGAAGAAAATGGAGAGTGCTAGTTTGCCCACCGACGAGAAAGCTCAAAATTGCAAGGATTTGGGTTTTCTTCAAGTTAATTTATAAATTCAAAGCAAATCCAACCAAAATCCTTTTTCAAGGATTTTGAAATACTGGTTTAAAAGTTACGACAGAAGAATAAAGGAGCACCGCTGAGACACATTTGAGAGAAACTGAAATTTTTTCCACACTGGGTAAAAAATAAAGCAACATTAGCTTTCCCTTTCTCACCACATCCGAAGTAAAATTCCAGATCTCTCTGGGAAAAACAAAATTGTAAACTATTTTTTAAAATGTAGAAGAATATCTTTCTGCCTCTCGGTCAGGTGTTTTCTCAGGATTGCCTTCCAGGCCATTAATTGTCTCTTCAGCTGTAATTCACCTGCTAATTGTTGTAAGTTTACAGAAAAATCATGCAGAAAGTAGAGTTCCCTTAAATCCCCCTCCCCCCCATTCCTAACATCTTGTATGAGTATGATGCAATTGTTACAATTGATTAAATAATAGTATTATAAGTGTACTATTAACTATAGTTCATGGTCCACATTAGGGTTCTCTGTTTGTGTTGTACAGTCCTATGAATTCTTTGCTTTTTAAAATTTTTTATTCTAGTAACATCTATACAACCTCAAATGTCCCCCTTTTAACCACATTAAAATATATAATTCAGTGTGGTTAATTATACTGGCTAAGTTTTTAATTCAATGACCCTATTTTTCATTTCCAAAAGTTCTATTAGCTTACTTGGCAAATCTATTTTGTTTTGGTTTTATGGAGTCTCTTGTTCTTTCTTATAGTACCATTTTGTTCCCTTATGACACTAATCATTTTAAGCATATTTTAAAGTCTCTATCTAATTCTGTTGTCTGAAGCTGTGCTGCTGATTATGCTGCTTCTCTCATATGGCAGATTGTTTCCTGTCATAGTGGAATTACATCTATATCAGGCCTGAAGGAGGGAATCCTAGGGAGCCTAGCTTGAGGGGTCCCTCCAGGGAAGTTTGTTTTTGCTACTGTCGGGCACTCTGGGGCTGTTACTGGCCCAAGCCCACATCTAATCTTGTTCCTGACTCCCATGGGAATGCTTTTTTAAATTGTATTAAGTTTGGTCATTGTTATAGGTTTTCATCAGCTTAAGGAAGTCCCTTCTATTTATAGTTTGTTAAAGTTTGCTTTTTAAAAAAATCATAATGAGTGTTAAATTTTATCCACTCCTTTTGCTGCTTCTAACGAGATAATCATGTATTTTTTCCCAATATCACCTTCAGTGTGGTAAAATACCTTGAAAAAATTTGTAATATGCTGTTGAGTTCAAGTTGCTGATATTTCACTTGAGAATTTTGCATCTGTGTTGATCGGTGAAGCTGTCCTCTAGTTTTCTTTTCTTCTGATGTCCTTGCCCAGTTTGGGTTTCCAGATTACATTAAAATCATCTTCTCTTATGATTTCAAAAGCCTTTTACCATATCTGTAAAACATCATACTATATTACACTACACTACCCTATACATTCGTTCTTACCACCGATGCCCTCTGAACCGTGGTCATTTGCTCCACCTCAGAGGAAATTCCCACACCAGGCCACGTCCTTGACCTGCCTCAGTTCTGGGACACAGAGAGCTTAAAACACAAAAAGCAAAGCAAATCTATAGCAGGTGGAGCCTGGAGAGGGTAGGTACTCGGTAAATGTTTGTTGAATGAATGCATGAATCCTTAAACCAAACTAACTCATGCTTTGTCCTTTGCAGAAAAGGAAGCCTGCTGTTCAACAACTTCTTCTCTGTCGTGCCTGCCATCTTGATGGGATGCAGCCAAACGGCCAGGTCATTTGAGATGATCATCATTTCCAGACTTTTGGTGGGAATCTGTGCAGGTAAGCCAGGCCCCACTGCCTTGCCCAGCTGCCACACAGGTTCATAGGGAGGAGGGGCAGCGGGCTCCCAGGGACCCCAGCCACGCCGGGGCCTCCAAGGCACCTAGACTCAAGCTGTACCTGTGGCTCTATCGGGAAAAAGCCACCTGGGCCCAGCCTGCTCCTGAGTGCACGCAGCAGGCAGGTCTATACTGTGATGCTTCCTGGCGAGAAAGCTGTTCTCAGAAAGCGCTCAAACTCAGAACCTTTGGTGCAGAAGTACCTTTCAAACCCATCCTTTATCTTAATGTTTTCCAAACTGCAGGTTTTAGGTAGTGGGTGGTGGAATCTATTTAGCCAGCAACATTTCCTTTTTTAAAATGAAATACAGTAGACTGTATCTCATATATATAGTAAGGGTAAGTGGTGTCTTTTGAAGCTTTGAAATTATTTATCCATACGTGCATGCAGGAACAGGCTGCAGTGTAAAATGTATTTCTGTGGGTGATGGTCAGAAAGCTTGAGGAACCATCTGAAAAAGGAGATCCCCTGCCAAAAAGGAGTTCATCATAGGCACCTTTCAACTTTTATACGGCACTTTCAAGTTTGCAAAGGGCCTTTCACAGGTCCTGCCTGACTCGGCCCAGAGGGGCTGCCTGCCGACATGATGACCCTCCAGCCCAGTTCCAGTGTGCCATCTCCTGCCTCATCCCCAGGCTTCCTTCTTCCCGAGGCACCTGATCTAGCGACACTGTGAGATTCTTTTACTCCTCTACCCTTGTATGAACTGCTGCTTCTACCTAGAACAGTCATTCTCAGTTGGGGGCAAATTTGATCCCCAGGCAACATTTGGCAGTGTCTGGAGACAGTTTGGGTTACTGCATCTAAGGGGAGGGGAGTGCTATTGACAGCTAGTCAGCAGGGGCCAGGGATGCAGCTAAACATCCCACAGTGCAGCAGACAGCTCCCCAAAGAAAGAATTATCCGGCCCAAAATGTCAATAGTGCCGAGGTTGAGAAACCCTGGTCTAGAATATTCTCTTCTTTTTCTCTGCCTGCTGAACCCCACCTCATCTCTCAAGACTCAACTCAAATGTCCTTCTTTCTGCAAAGCCTTCCTCTACCAATCAGGTTCTCTCCTCCAGACAAACATTACCACATTGTTCTCATTTTCCCAAACACACCTCTAATTTAGCACATGACACACTGTATTGAAAATGCTTTATGTCTAGCACTAGAAAGGGCGTGCCTTCAAGTAGACACTGTATTTTATTCAACTTTTATTCCCAATACTTGCAATAATGTCTGGCAAATAGTAGACACTCAAATGTGAATTGGACGAACAGATTAAATAAGATGCAACTACAAAGAAATATAAAGTATTTTTAAAGTTAAAAAAAGAAAAAGCCTGCCGGCAGAGGTACGGCTCACCTGAGGTCTCTCACCTGGACCGTGGAGCTGCTGTGCAAAGTCGGGCCCACTGCCCTGTGGCCCCTGCACCCAGGCTGGGCTTCAGTGGTTTTGGGAAACTCCCCCGCAATTGCTTCAAACCAAAGGGAAGCAAGGCTAAAGCCGGGCTGTGGCATCATTTCACAGGCCGCTCCCCCTGGTCCTGGAGCTGGCATTTTTAGGCGCTCTTGTCTTCTTCTAGGACAAGGCAAGAAGGGAGGGTTTGGCCAATGTCAGCAAGCTCCTTAGCTGGAGTTAAGTGACACTAGAGGAGAAGTCAAGGAGCCTGGTGGTAGGGGAAGTGGTAGAGAATTGCAGGGCAGGGGAGAAAAGGAAAGGAATAAATTTCCTAACAAGAGCAAGAAGTCATTTCAAGGGGACAACAATAGATGTCCTGTCAAATCTGACTTGGTCATTGCTTTCCCTGAGCATCTGGACGTGTCTCTGCCACCCACCCCTGGTCTTTGTCTTCAGGTTTTCCTGGCAGTGATGCTCAGCTTTATGGACAAACTAGATGATTCCAAAAAGTTGTCAGCAGCTGGAACTTTCAGCCTCTTTTCTGGAGACCACCTACAATTCTGAATTGGCTCCAACAGGGAAATATTAGCCTTCAGTACGTAGGCTAATCACAGTTAGGAATTCAAACCTTTACTCTTATGGGACATTTCAGCCAGCAGTTCTCAGACAATTTGGTCTCACGACCTCTTTACAGTCTTAAAATCATTGAGAACTCCATGTTTTTGCTCGCGTGGGTTCTATCCATCAATATTTACCATATTAGAAATTGCAGCCAAAAAATGGATTAAGTCTCTCAAGAATAACAATAACCCCATTGCATATTTTATGAAAAATAAGTATTTTTTCAAAGAAAAACTTAGGTATAAGGGCATTGTTTTACAGTTTTGCAAATTTCCTTAATGTCTGGCTTAATAGAAGATGATTGGATTCTCCAACCTGCTTCTGCATTCCATTCACGGGAGGTCACATGTCATGTAGCCGCTGGAAAAACTCCACTGTACACACATGAAAGAACGAGAATGAGAAAAACAAGTAACACCTCAGCATTGTTATGAAAAGAGTTTTGATCTCATAGACACTCTAAAAGGGCCTTGGCAACTCCGGGGATCCTCAGACACTAGTTTGAGGACACCTGCTGCTGTGTCACCCATCACATGTGCCCTGAAAAGTCAGGCAAGAGTATAATCAAGCTTCCCGCAATCTAGACACTCAGTTAAAAACACCCAGGTTGGGGCAGGCCACGGTGGCTCAGTGGCAGAGTTCTCATCTGCCATGCCGGAGACCTGGGTTCGATTCCTGGTGCCTGCCCATGCAAAAAACGAAAAAAAAGTACCCAGATTGGCGTGATCCACAGGTTTTCACCTTAAAAACAGAGTAAACGCCTACCCTCACCGAGAAGGTGCAACGAGAAGCAGCACGGTTTGGACGTGAAGATGCCCGCAGTTAGCTGATTTGGTAATAGTCCATTTCTTGGCAAGAACCCTGAAAGCGTTCACTGGCTCTAAGGAATTTGAGCTTTAAAAGCCACTCTGCTCCGGCTCTTGTGTCAGAACAAGACTGGCTGGGAGAGCCCTTGTGGAGTCATTTCGAAGCTGAAGTAGAGATGGCTTCCCACCAGCATTAAGGCAGCGCAGCCTCTTCGCACGCCTCCCATGTGTGACTCATCAGTTATTTCCTTAACCAAGTTGAGAGGCGACCACCTGGCCTGGGGTAAGCGGTGAGGACAGAGCCAGCGCCCGGGAGGTCTCAGCTTCCTTACCCCCGCCCCCGACCCCCAACGCCCTTTAGATGCCTCCCAGAGGCCTTCCATGGAGACCACCTCTTGATGTTCAGGAACTCATGTGGTCTCTTCTGAAATGCAGAAGGGACGTCCTTGGGCAGATGCCCAGCGCAGGGGCTCCTCTCTCAGTACCCTCAGCAGCTCCGGCCCCCAGTTACCCCAGGCCTCACGCCCCCTCGTCACCTCCCGCACAGACCCCCGGGTCTCTCTGAGCCTCGGCGTGACCTGTGGCCGGTAGGCTGACCCCTGGCCTGTGGCTGCCCCTCTCAGCGCCCTCTGGGATCCCTCAGCCTCTCACGGGGCTTTTAGGAGAATCGTTTGGAAAATTGGATTGTGTGAAAATACTTCGGGTCCTGTAAAATTCTATTGTCACCTCTTCTGAAGGGGTTCAGGTACCGGCACGACAGGAAACCTTACAAGTTTAAACATCAGGGATTCAGAAGAACTACAGGCATTACATAAGTCTCAGAAATGCAGATGCTCCGTGATAGATATTCACATTTTTAATGTTTGTCATTAGAGACCTGGAGCTTGTGCTTAAAATGTGGACAAGCATCTATGCATGGCTTTATTGCATAATGTGAAGTGTCGCTACAGCTGGTGGGAAAGGGCCAGTGGCCTGTGAATAGCAGCAGCGAGCGAGAGAGGTCAGTGTCGCTTCCCGTGAGGCTTGTCCACCCCGGGACTCGGCCCGTCGCCTTCACGGCACCAGTCCCAGAGCAGGGGCTTGTTCCTGGGCTTCTTTGGCCTGGCTGCCTTCTCTCTCCCTCAAGTTTAAAGAAAGAATCGGAACAGGAGTTTGCTTTCTCCTTTGCAGTTGTGAGAAAGTTCTGGCCTGGGTAACGCAGTCGCCGTGCTGGAATCAGCGTTAGGAGATGCGGCCCATCCCTGCCAGACTAGCTTTTCCTCATGGTGTTTGCTTTTCCACTCTCCCGCAGGCCTGTCTTCCAACGTTGTCCCCATGTACTTGGGGGAGCTGTCCCCTAAAAACCTGAGGGGCGCCATCGGGGTGGTGCCGCAGCTCTTCATCACCATCGGCATCCTCGGGGCCCAGATCTTCGGTCTCCGGAGTGTCCTCGCCACGGAAGGAGGTATGTGCCCAGGCCCCCAGGCCCCCGGACCCCAGCCCGGCCTGAGCGGCTCCCTCTCCCAGGCGCCCGGACCCCACAGTGCCAGCGTGGTGCTCGGGGAGGCCTGCGTTCTCCAGTCCCTCCTGGGGACACGGGCGAGGTGGCTGTGGCTGCACAGGAGGCACCCCTGTCTCGGCCACCCTGAGCCTGTGGGTGCAGGGGCCTGTGCCGGGCGGCACCAGCCACCAGCACGCCAGCTCCCTTCCACGCCGGCCACCCGGCCACCTGCTCCCCAAGGCTCTGTGCTTATGCCCATTTCACACACCAGGAAAGGGACACTCAAGAGCCAGGGGGACCTGCCCCCTGTCCCCGCGGGGCGGAGTCTCAGGGCCAGGCTTTCGTCCCCCACGTCCCCACTGCCCTCCTCGAGAGAGCGGGAGCCCGGCATGCGGGCGGGCAGCAGCTCACACAGTCATTTCCACGCCGTTTCACATGGCCTCCCCTTTCTTTGTGTCAGGTCTCAAACCTCTGAAAGGAAAACCATCCTTAGTGATAGCAGGCTAAATGAATCCCGTGCTTATGGCCACATCTTCCATCCGGACTCACTCATTTCTCTAAATGGCCCTATGAGGCATGTGCAGTTACTGTGCCCATTTCCCAGATGCAGAACCAGAGGCACAGAGAGCTTGGATAAGTCACCCAAGGTCATGTAGGGCACACACCCAGGCAGGTCGGCTGGCCAGGCCCATGTCTAAGCACCAGCCCCTCCCGCCTCTCAGCCACCCTTGCCCACATTCGGACACCTGTTGTGATGCCACATCCTCGTGCCCAGCTGGGACCTGAGGTGGATGCTCTGTGGTCCCTGCCCAGGTTGCTCACGGGGCTGGGCGCATCAACGAGCAGCAGGACAGCATTGCCATCTGCACAACCCCACGCGGGAGGGAGGGTCTGGCTCTCTGCAAAGGAGACAGAGCGGAGAGAGGGCCTGGACTGAGCAGGCGACCAGCATCCCAGGCCCAGGAAGAGGGGATGGAGGTGTAAAAGTTCTCCATGCATTCAGGGAACTGCAGATATTGTGCTGGCTGAGAACATTTGTCCCACCAGGAGTCTTTGACCTGAAAGAACTTGAACTGCAATGCTGGAGCTGAGGGTGCCCTCTGCAGCTCACCAGGGCTTTCTTCCGCCTTGGCTCCTACCCCACACAGTGACAAGACCACCCGGGCGTTTTGTCGGGTGTCATCCCTGGACAGTATGCGTCTCAGGAGGGAGGTGTAGATGGAACCACCAGGGAGAGTCAGCTCCACCAAAACCTCTGACTGCCGTGCAAAGGAAGGTGGACACTGGCTCTTTGCAGGGGAGTCCTAGACCTCGGTCCTCTAAGTGTGGTCCCTCCTGGGAGCCTGTTAGACATGCAGACTCTCGGCCCCAGGCCATAGCTGCTGAATCAGAACCTGCATTTTAACCAGATCCCCAGGCAGTTTGAAGACATTAGAAAAAAAACAGCTCTGTCCAGGAGGTATTTCACTGGGGCTGGAGTTGGGGTGGGGGTGTGGGGTCTGCTCTGGCTTGGATAAAGTGGTTGACGGGATGAAGAGTCCAGAGAGTAGACAGGAGCCCGTGGTGGTCACTCAGACCCTAAACCAGGACAGGAGATGAGGACATTTCTCAAGCGCAAAATTGAACAAGGCTTGATGAACCACTGAAGGTTGTACAAATGAATGGGGAGAGGGAGGCAGATGTGGCAGAATGTTCTACCTTAAACAGCTGGCAGATGGAGACGCTGCTAGCATGGTGGGGTGGCGGCAGGAAGTAATTTCATTGTGGACATATGAAGTCTAAGGAACCATGGGACATCCAGGTGGAGATTCCTGAGGGTGTGGTACCCAGGAAAGATCTGGGAGCCTCCAGCAGACATGGGGCAGCAGCTGGTGTCCTGGAGCTGAGAGAGAGTCCAGGAAGATGCCTAACTGCTGAGAAGAAAGAGGGGTCTCCGTGATTTAAGGGGTGGGAGGGGAGGCAGAGACAGTGAAGGCAGACGAGGAAATGGGGTCCCCTTAGAACTCTCATGCTGCCTCCCCTCATTCACTGAGGCTCTCTAGACAGAGTACATGCAGTGTGGGGGCTTTGGCCTTATTCCTCTCTGAATCCCCAGCATCCAGAACAATTCCTGGTACATAATAAGTGCTCAGTAAACAAAGAAGAAAGGAAGACCAGAAGAGAATAGTGCCAGAGAAGCCACCAGGAAAGAGCAGCACTGGAGAGGGATAGTCCCAATGTCAAAGGTTGCAGAGAGGTCAAAGCAGGTCAAGATCGGGAAACAGGGTGGGTCACGGTGGCTCAGCAGGCAAGAACGCTTGCCTGCCATGCCAGAGGACCTTAGATCAATTCCCGGTGCCTGCTCATGTAAAAAAATTAATTAATTAAAAAAAAATGGCAAGAGGGTCATGGCCCCATTAAAAAAAAATAAAATAAAAATAAGATCGGGAAACAGTGTTTCGATGCCCCAGTTAGGAGATCTTCAGGACTTAGAAGAGTTTTGGGGGGATGGGGACAGAGGCCAGATGGCAGTGGCCCAAATGAGTGGTAAGGAATGGAGGTGGCTGCGTGGACGGGGTGGGGAGATTGAAGCCAGATCCCAGGATTAGTTGGGCTCCTGGCTTCTGGGTCAAGGAGAGGAGGAGGTCAGGGCAGGCGGCGATCCAGACCACGCAGAGGTGGGCAGGGCAGCAGCTGGCCTTGACATTGCATGGCACTCATGTTCACAGTAAGGTGGGAAGCCCAGGTGTCCCCAAGAGCAAGGGAGATGTTGGGTCTGGGGAAGGTTCAGAGGTTGCCACACGACTTGAGAAAGATGATGTTTGAACAAGAGCATTCTTAATTTATTTCTACTCCATTTCGGGTGGGATCTATGTTGATATGGGACTACTGATAAATGGGTGGTTGTGAGATGATCAGAGTTTTAACTTTGATTAACAGTTTCTATAACATGTGGTCAGGAATGCCACGGTCCAGCCTGCTGGGTTCAGATGTCAGCTTTGCTCCTAAATAACCGTGTGATCTTCTCTCCGGGCTTCAGTCTTCCCGTGTGTGACCTGGGGACGAGCCTGGCACCTGCCTCTTAAGATGCTTGTGAAGGGCAAGTGAGCTAATCCACCAGTAGCAGCTAGACCAGGCCGGACAGACGTCAGCCACAGTCTGCTGCAAGCTCACGGACGAGCCAGCACTGACAGCTCATGGGAGGAGCCTGACTACTCGTTCGCTTCTCTTCGAGTCACTTTTATTGTGAAATTCACATGTATAAAGGAAAATGCAGAAAACACAAAAGTACATTTAATCAAATAAGAGAAACCTGTGTCCCCACTACCCAGGCCCAGAACCAGGACCACGCCAGCCCCCCCGAAGCTGTACCCCCAGCTCCGTGCCCTTCACCCCTGAAGGAGGCTGCTAATGTGACAATTGTGGCTATCTTTTCCTTGCTTTTTCCTGTGCTTTCACCACCTCTTGCAATGATGCAGCTAACTGGACCTGTTTCTGAACCTTATGTGGATGGAAATGCATTGTGCAGATTCTGGACTCCACGCTCTGTTTGTGGCATTTGTCCATCGTGGCTGGCTTCAGTGGCATGGTGTGCATCCATCCCGTGAGCACACTGTGATTTGCTCACCCTCCAACTGCTCCACTTTAGCGTTTCTGGTTTAGCCTCTGCTGTCCGGGCCACCCTGGCCTTCCCGGTTCAGTGTCCCGGTGTCCCGTCACGAGCTGCTCTGAGCATTTATCTGGGGGCGGAACTGCTGGCTCAGACCCCAGCTCCTGCCAGGCCATCCTCTAACAGACAAACCAGTGGCGTGCAAAGCTACCCTTTGCCCACGTCCTGGCCAGCACTTTGTCCCGGCAGGCTATTCCCTTCCTGCCAGCCTGGTGGCTGTGTGCTGTTATTCGCTGCCTCTCTGTCCTGTATGTGCCGAGCAGCGCTGCTCGTCCATGCCCGGTGCTGGGGCTGCAGGGGTGAGAAAGACCGAGTCCCTGCCCTCAGGAGCACGTGCTCCATCTCCGAGGAAAGACTCAGAGTGTGACTGTTGCCCTGCGGTGCGGAGAGCCAGGCTGGGTGGCCAGGAAGACGACTCCCGGGCAGCAGCGAGCCGGGACCCCCGAGTGGACGCGCTGTGTCCTTGCAGGCTGGCCGGTCCTCCTGGGGCTCACCGGGGTCCCCGCCGCCCTGCAGCTCCTCCTCCTGCCCTTCTTCCCCGAGAGCCCCAGATACCTGCTGATCCAGAAGAAAGACGAAGCGGCTGCCAGAAGCGGTAACGTTAGCCGGCGGGCGGGAGAGCGCTGGGCCTGGGGGGGTCCCGGTCGGCGCCCCCAGACGCCCCCCTCCATCGGCCGCCCCCTCCTTCAGCGCTGACGCGGCTGCGAGGCTGGGCCGACTTGGACGCCGAGGTGGACGAGATCCGGCGGGAGGCCGAGGCCGAGAGGGCGGCCGGCTACATCTCGGTGCCCAAGCTGCTCCGCTCGGCGTCCCTGCGGTGGCAGGTCGTCTCCATCGTCGTCCTCATGGGCGGCCAGCAGCTGTCGGGGGTCAACGCGGTACGGGGGCTCCCACGGGGGGCGGCTGGGGCCCTCCTCCCCCGTGCGCCCGGGTCTGCTCTGGAAGGCCGCACGGGCCCCCGCGCGGAGCCCCTTCCCCGGCCGGCCCCTCTCACGGCCCCACCCTCGTGCAGATCTACTACTACGCGGACCAGATCTACCTGCGCGCCGGCGTGGGGCAGGGCGACGTCCAGTACGTGACGGCCGGCACGGGGGCGGTCAATGTGGTGATGACCATCTGCGCCGTGAGTGCCCCCACGGACCGAGGGCTGGCTCGGTGGTGGATGGGCAGAGGAGGCTCTCACAGAGGAGGAGCCTGGGGTCCAAGGTGGCCTCTGCACTCTCTTCGGAGAGAGCCCCTCCCCTGTGGGGCCAACCCAAAGATGAACCCCACTGCCACCCCCACTCTGGAAGCGCCCCCCCCCCCCAGCCCCACCTGAGGCTGCTTTTCAGCCTTTTACATTTGCGGCCGCCAAGCCGCACTGGACCCCGTATGACAGGTTGAGCTGGCCCTGGCGCCGGCAGCACCTGCAGGGTGGGGGGTCCCACCTCCGTGAGGGGAGAAGCCCTGGCGCTCACCCCGATCTCCAGCCAACCTCCAGCAGCTGTGGGACTCCTAAGGTTTGGGGACGTGTGGTTCGAAGGCCCTCAGAGGTGGAATGTCCTTGAGGTCTGGCAGTGTGGCCAGGGCCACAGGCCGACTTCCCGCCGGTTGTTCCAGGGCACGTCACCCAAGTGCACGCACCCACGCCTGCACACGCCCAGCGAACACGCCACGCACCGTGGGGCGCCCAGCCCCCCTGGGTCCCCCACCCGAAGGGGGTGTGAGGGGTGGGCAAGGACTCCCCCAAAGGCAGCTCTGTGGGGGGCAGGGGAGGCGTGTCCTGAGCCCCTCCCCTGCCTGCCCCTTGCCCCAGGTGTTCGTGGTGGAGCGGCTGGGCAGGAGGGTGCTGCTGCTGCTCGGCTTCTCCCTCTGCTTCGCTGCCTGCTGCGTGCTCACAGCCGCGCTGGTCCTGCAGGTGAGAACAGGAGGCCCCAGGGCTCGCGGGCCCAGACGCCCAGGTGCCCTGTGCTTCCAGGGAGGGACTGGCAGGGGCGTCCCACCCCACACCTGACCCGGAGTAGAAGGAGGAAGAGATCAGAATGATGTGTTGTCACAAGTCTGACCGTTCAGCCGTTCTGAGGCCCACGGCCCCCCGCCCCCCACTGCCCACTGCCCCTTTCAGCGGCGTCTCCAGTGACCATCGGCGCCACCCTGCTGGAGGGGAGCCTGGGTCCATTCTTCCCCGACCTGGGCTGAGAGACCGACCCTCTGGTCATCCCAGCGCAGCCCCTGGGGACTGAGGGTCCCGCCGTCCCCGTCGCTGGCACCCCTGCCTTCTCAGGTGTGTGCCAACTGGGTTTTCTCCCACAGGACACGATAAGCTGGATGCCCTACGTCAGCATCGTCTGCATCTTCTCCTACGTCGTGGGACATGCCCTGGGGCCCAGTATGTACCCCAAAGCTGGCTTCACGGTTGCTGCCCCCCCACTCCTACACCATCGGCCCGAGAAACCTCCAGCTAGGGCTCCTCGGAGAGGCTCCTCCAGCCTCAGCGGGGTGTGTGGGGTATGGTTAGGATGAAAACAGGAAAGCAACTTGTGTAGGTGGCAACACGCTGGCCTGTGCGACTGGCTTTAGTGAGCCTGGGGGGGTGGCCATTGGTCGGTGTTAGGGACATCACAGGATGTTGGCCATTGTGCCAAGCACACGGTCTGTCCGCTTGTGCTGTTCACATCCTCCCGCGGCTTCCCCATAAGAGACACATCGTGGTCCCTGCAGACACAACGCTTCCCCTCTCGTCCAGCTG
>PVIY010027809.1:0-33793 GCA_004026745.1 Myrmecophaga tridactyla | reverse complement strand
TAGCAATAAACCTTTTGAAAAAGAAAAACTACCTTATTTTAACTTTATTAAGGGCATTGCATATGGGTTGTATATGTGTATGCATATAACTCTGCATTTAAACAGTTCACATCTGTCTCCCTAAAATGATGCTCCAGATTACTGTAAGGAATATGGCAATCACCAAACCTTTATTGAACATCCATTTTGCAAGCCAGTTAGGGAACAGAGGAAAGAGGCTGATACTGGGGAGTGGGGGTGAGAGGAAAATCCAATATTTCATGATGACATTTGGGGTGAGATTTCTTTTAGTCCCTCAGACATCCCCATCTCTGGTTTCGGGAGCTTCACACAAACAATTGAATCTGATTGCATCATTCTTTCCCTTTATGCCATCTGACTTCCATCTGGCTAACTCCTGCTCCCCTTCCAGGTATCCATCTAAAACCACTTCCTCCAGGAAGCCTTCCCTAATCACTTCCCCAAACTGATTAAGTGCCACGACTCTATTTCCCATATCATAGTTCTTACTCCACTTTGTGGATGTTGCATGTTGATGTATTTGCTCTTCAGGCAAAACTATAAGCTCCTGGAGAGTGAGTACTGTAGCTATCTTGATGTCTATTGTTCCTCCAGTACATTCTCCTGTGCCTGGCACGGTGCTTAAAAAACATTTGCCAAATAAATGAATAATGGGCAAGTTAAGATTGAATGAATGAGGAGGATTTGAGTAGATCCGTGTTTCGCAAAATCCATTTATTCAATTATCTTTCCTAAGAGTTTCCAGAAATAAAGGAATGCAAGGTTTAGGAAACATTGGGTTAAACAAAGCTACATGGGTTTATTTGTTGCAGGACTTTTCAGTACATTTGAAGTGCTATCATGCAAGTAATATCCAGTTATTTGGAGGGGTCTTGCATACAGTATTATTCGGAACTAATCGGCCACAGACTCCTGTTCTATAAGAACAGTATTCTGAGGAACAGATATTGGGAAATGCTACAGCAGGTGGAGAATAGGGGTAATACATAGCCTGACAAGAAGGTAGACAGGGAAAGATGAAAGGGTATGGAATACCAAGTCAACAATTACAGCAGAAATTTTGGAATCAAGGAGGATAAAATGAGAGAGAAGACAGTAGCATGGGGTACAGATCATGAAGGACCTTGAATGCCATATTAAAGCAGTTTGAATTTTCTGCTGTAAGAAAATAATATCAATCTTTGAGAAACAGTGTCATAGTCTAGGCTGTTTTTGGTTGTTTCACAGAGTCACCTCTGTGAAAAACAGAGCTCAGAGAGATGTACAGTTTAAAAATGGGAGACTGACTGGGTCATCGTGAGAGTTCTAGGGTGAGAGGCTGAGGATGTGAATTAAAGAAACTGCAATTGGTCTAGAAAGATGGGCTCCAAAAGAGTAGCTTGAAAGACCAAAAGTGAGATCATTCAATGAGGAGTAAAACCAGGAGAGGGCTTAGGAGAGAGCCTGACATATCAGAAGAGATTAATGGAGTGAGAAAAACAGATAAGAAGTACAGATTTTTAAAAAGGGTAGTGTAGAAGAAGTAGTAATTATGGAAAGCAAGAGTTGAACCTGGTGTCCAATATGTTAAAAGAGCTCAGAGGTCAAGAAAAACATTACACACACAGTACAGTGATGGCGGGTTTTTAACAGAGGCCCCCTGGATCATTAATATGTATTTTTTTTTTTTACATGGGCAGGCACCGGGAATCGAACCCGGGTCCTCTGGCATGGCAGGCAAGCGTTCTTGCCGCTGAGCCACCGTGGCCCGCCCATTAATATGTATTTGTAAGACTATTCCCAACTTTTAAATAAAGGAAAGACTGTCCATAAATTCCCACATGGCCAGAAAGCTCATTCTGGCTGGATGCTGACTGTGACTCGTTAAGCTACACATTTCAGTAGGACGTTCTGCATAAGCAGCTCTTGATTCCACTTCCCAAGTGCCACCTGAAGCAGCAGAACTAACCCTGTTGCTTTCCTGGGCTGACACTAATTGCCTTGTGATTTTCATTACAGTTAAAACATGGCAGGGTGGCTTACTGCAGAAGTTTCAATGAGGGATAAAAGAGCCATGGAAAACATATGTGGAAAATAAAAATTTTTATTTTAGAATGAGCGATGAATTGAATTCATGACCTGGGAAGGAAATCAGAAGCAAACTAGCGAGAATTAAAAAAAAAAAAAAACACCTAAAAATTAGAATATTCCTTTAAAAGTACACATGTGGGAGCCAGACAGTCCCAGGTTTGAGTTCTGACTCTAAGTACAAGTTATGTGCTCTTAGGAAAATGAACTTACATTGTCAGGCACTGTAATAAGCACTATTCTTAGGTTAATTCATTAAATCCTCACAGTGACCCTGTTTCACTTTGCTAAAGCTACCAGAATACAATATACCAGAAATGGATTGGCTTTTATAAAGGGAATTTATCAAATTACCAGTTTACAGTTCTAAGGCCATAAAAATATGCAAACTGAGGCATCCAGGGAAAGATACCTTGACTCTGAAGAAAAGCGAGATGGTGTTTGGTGTTTCTCTGTCACACAGAAAGGCACATGGTGACATCTGCTGTTTTCTCCCAGCTTCTGGTTTCAAACGGCTTTCTCAGCTTCTGGCATCTCCTGGGGCATTTTCCTTTTGCATCACCAAATATCTGTGTCTGACCTTTCTCCAAAATGTTGCTCTCTTAAAGGACTCCAGTAAGCAGATTAAGACCCACCTTGAATGGGCGGGGTCACATCTCCATGGAAACAACCTAATCAAAAGTTCCCACCCACAAAAGCTCTGCACCCACAAGATTGCATTTGAAAAGCATGGCTTTTCTGGGGTGCATAATGGTTCCTAAGAGAAAAGAATGAGGCTCAGAAAGGCTTAAGCAATTTAAATAGGTAGTTAAGTGACACAGTCAGATTTAAACCCAGGGTGATTTGATACAGAGCTCATTACTTTCCACTAGTCTGGAAACTTTGTGAAGACAGAAATCATGTCTGTTTTGTTCATCTTTGTATGCCCAGGGCCCAGCACAGACTGACCTATTAATAACTAATAATCAAATCAGTAAATGAGTGAAGAAATAAACTATAATGTAGTTTCCCATATACCCTCTTTTCAGCCTTAATTTTCTCCTCTACTGACTCACAGGAGGTGGTCACTCATCCTTCCCCATCACTGGAGGAAAGACTGAGCTAACTGACCCAACAGTTCGGACCTGTCAGTTCTGCATCTGTAATTAGAAGCCCCGCAATATTTGGCCTTTAGTAGATGATGATGACTGAGATGGTTGATAACATTGAGGGTAAAGTGATGGCTGGTTGTGAGTGGGATGTGCACACAGCTAAGACTGGATTGTGTGAAACAGTTCCTCAGGACTGTGCCATCAGCATGAAGGCTGAGAAACCAGTCTTCCAGAGTATGCATGGAAGGGAAGGTGTCTGGATGGAACAAAGTGTGATCAAAGAAAGGGCTGTATTCCAACCAGCTCTAAGGCTTTAGGAGCAAAACCCATCACAACGATTGGAAGATTGGTGGTGGTGATGGGATGATGCTGATAACGACAAATGGGATCTAAGAAGTGTGCTTGCTCTGTGCCAGTTATAATGCTAAGAACTTAGCACAAACCACCTTGTTTATCCTGACAATAATCCTGTGACGTAGGCATTGTTTTCATCCCGTTTTCAGAGCTGTGGACTTTATCAAAGGCCACACAGCTAATGTATCAGAGTGGAGATTTAAACCCTGGCCTTGCCTGATACTGGAGTCAGAGCTTTGAACCCTATTATTATCCTCAAGCAGAGCATTATGGGCGCCATGTTTCTCTTGCAGTTGTGTTTTGTTGTGTGTTCCTCATCTATATTTCTTTGCTGTGTATAGGTGGCTCTCGCATTCTGAAATATTGGAGTGTTTTATTGCTCGATTTTGCTTCCAAGCAATGTACACCTGATACCTTGTTTGTATGGAACATGTCAAAAGCATTCTGATATGAAACATAACAGAAGGAATTCTTGTGAGAATGGGGTACAAAGAAATAAAAAAAAATTGGTTCTCATGCTACAAAAATTTTAATCACAGTAGAATCAAAACCTATGTCACTGAGACACCTGGGAACACCTAGCAAGAAATAACCCAAGGGCAGCATCTTCTAGCACAGATGCTATTTTCTCAGACTAAGTGCTCAATGGGAAAGAAGAGTAAATAAATGATGAAAATCCACTATTGTTAAAGGGGGGAGGGGCTTCCTGGATTATGTGAATCTCACATTGTAACTTTAAACATGGAATAGCCATGAACTGCGCACAAAGGTAGTAGACTGGTGGGGGTAGGTGGGTGGAGAGGGTTTTCCAACCAGGCAGAGTTTTGAGTATAGCTGTTATGGTGTTTCAATTTAAAATGAAATTTAAATTAAAGAATATATAAACTCTAATGTAAGACAACTTTTGAAAACCATTTTATACAAATGTCCTTTTAAACCCAAATGGATTGGTAACTTCCTTTAAAATTTTCAAAAGTTTCTGTGACCTAAAAAAATCATTGAATAATGCTGGATTAATGACTAAATTGACTAAGTTTTGTCATTCATCACATACACACACACACACACACACACACACACACAAGCACATTGCACTCTGCAGGCCAGACAGGACCCGTGAAGAAGAAGGATTTCCACTAGGGAATGGAATAGCTCATGCCCCATGGCCAAAAGAATGTCTACGGATGCCAAGCATTATACGCCCTTGCTGGACCATGCCTAGATTTCAATCCTAGTCTGTTTAGGGTTATTTTTTTATATAGCTACTAGAGTGTCCCAGCTATCTTTCACATCATAACAAATTACACCAAAACTTAGCTGCTTTAAACAAAATTCATTTATTATCTCTCATGGCTTTCTAAGGACCAGGAATTCAGGAAGGGCTCAGCTGGGTGGTTTTGGCTCCAGCCCCACATGAGGTTGCAGTGACTGGAGCTACCACAGTGGGAAAGAAAGGAGGATTGGAGCACATGGGGGTTAGCCAGGCGTTTTTCTCTCCTCGTATATGATCAGGAACTCCCTCTACAGTATTTTACATGGGATATCTGGGGCTTCCTATAGCACGGTGGCCTCAGTGAAGTCAACTGCTTACCTGTCAGCTGGAGGCTTCGAGAGCAAGTATTCCAGCTAATAAGATGGAGGCTGCATTGCCTCTAAGACCTAATTTCCATGGTCCCACAGAATTACTTCTGTCACCTTACAAGCAAGTTACAAGCCTACCCAGAAACAGTGAGACTTGATGGGGGATTTGCAAGGCTCTAGAAAAGCATGTGGGATGGGAGATCCTGTTGTGTCCTTCTTCGGAAAATACAGTCTGCCACATGGAGATTTGGGAGCAGAAACGGGTGGGAGGGGAGACACATACATGAGGCACTTAACCATTTGTGGGAGGTCTCTTTTAACTTCTGCCAACCAACTTTGTCAAAAGGATATTGTCATTTCTCTCCATTTTATATGTAAAGAAAACAAGGCTCAGAGACCAACTTAGCCCATTTCATTCAGCAGCCATTCTCTCCAGAGCCCATGAGAGATGCTTTATGAACCCCATCTTGGATCTACCCCATAGTCCCCTATGAGAGGTCTATTATAATGGGCATTTTACACAGGAAAAACAGAGGTTAAAAAACCTGCACCAAGTCAACAGCTGGCAGTATTGGGATTCAGCCCCAGGTCTCTTTCTGCTGCATCTGCCTTTGAAGGCCTTGTCCATTTGCCCCATTAAATCAGCCACCAAGCATCTCCTCTCTCCCTTTGTGTCTTCCTCAGGTCTTAATCCTATTTGGTCCCAAACCATGATGTAAATTCCACATAGTGTTTTTGAGAGGATTAAAGGTGGCAAAGAAACTGCCTAACCCTCTGGGAAACTGCCTTTTGCTGTTGCTGTCCCAAAGTAAAGCTGTCGTATAGACATTATGCTGACCTGACCAAAAAGCAATTTGAAAAATGATTTCTGAGACTGGCAGCGGCCTTGACTTGGCAGGGAGTGGAAGGGGAGGGGGGCGGAGGGGAGAGCAAGGGGGGATGGGAGAAGATGTAGTAACTGCTCTATTACAGATTCTTCAGGAGACCTCAGATCTCTTTCCTGTCAGGCTCTGCCTTCCTTCTGGGAAGCTCTATGTGAAGCAGGCCCCTTTGCTCTGAACAAGAATCCTCTGATCTCATACCTTTTTTGTTTATGATATTGCGGACCTTGCACGAGAGAGAAGAAACAGGCCAGTCTAAGTTTAGCAACCTGGTGAGCTTAATATGGCTTTGGCAAGAAGCTCTGGATACAAAGAACTTTCGTTCATTGGCCAAGAATAGCACAGGACAAAACATTTTCATTTAAAAATTCTAGATGGAAAAGGGAGAGAAAAAGGGAAAGAGCAGGGAGGAATAAGAAAAATGCAGAAGGAAGGGAAGAAGTAAAAGAAAAGAAGAAGGAAGGAAAACAGAGGTCGTATAAGTCAATAAATTCATCATCTTCCCATTTGCCAATAGCAAGTTGGGTGAAAAGAAGGCAGGATGAGATGGCAGAACAGGAGTTCACACAGATTCTGTCATCTCTTGAGCTTCCTAATCCCATCTCCAATATTTTATCTTCATGTAATATCAATAATACTTAGCATTAAGTATGAACATTTCCCATTCAGTGACACTGACGTTAGCCCACTTCTCTGCCAAGTATTTTATAGACGTGACCATGCAATATTCTCACCCCCCTTTTTTGTTTGGAGTTTTTTGTTGTTGTTTTTTTTTTCTGTTTTTTTAATTAACTTTTTATTTTGAAATAATATCAAACCCACAGGATAGTTGCAAAAATAATACAAAACCTGTACAGAGAACTCCAACACACCCTCCCATCCATATAGCCAGGTACATCAATTTTTAACATTTTGTCACATTTGCCAAAGTGTCCTATACATTCATTATCCACCCATGCATCCAGCTCATCTATCTATCTACTCATCCATCCATCCATCCATCCATCCATCATTACCTATCTATCATCTTTCTATCTGGCATCTGCCATCTATCCAATATCTATCTATCAATATATTTTCTAAATCCTCATCCCCATTTTACAGATGAGGAAACTGAGGTTCAGAGAGGTTACATACCTTGCCCAGCAGAGACAGCCCTTCTCTGTGCAGAAGAATTGTCAATCCAGCCAGTGGTAACTGAGGGCTACCCTTAGGGGCACATAGAACACAGTGAGGGCACTAAGCTTTCCCACGACTCCCTGCTCCCCAGCCCCAGCCAGGCCTTCTAGCACAACCCCTCCTCCAAGTCTGAGGCTGTCCTAGCCTTAGAAACGCCATCAGTAATAGGTTTTCTGTGGACATTAAAGCTACTGTGCTGTTTATGTGTATAGATAGATGTATCTGTTATGTGAAGCACTAGTGTGTTTTCTCTACATTTCATTTTAAACGAGAATTTATTAAGCCCTTAATGCATGCACTGCTGTTTATTTAGTGCAATTGTGAGAACAGAGGAGAGAAAAGAATCAATACTCTTGAGCAGCTGGCAACTTAGTGGGGAAATGATTTGTACATCAGGCTGGAACCCAGCGAGCACAACCCCTAGGCTCCCATGAGCAAGCCATTCTCTGGTCTCTCCACTTCTTAATACATTAAATAAACTTAATTGTCACTAGTCTATTGAAAATCCAGAAAGAAAGCCAAAAATGACTCTGAGCAACAAAATAAACGTCACTTACTGTGACATCCACATGGCAGAGCTCTTCATGCCCTTAATCAAAGCCACCACACTTACTGCAGGCAAAATATTCTTAAGCATGGTTTTCCGTTTTTTCAGCCTGCTAAGAGTTAGAAGCTCTAAAGAGATGGAGATATGAAAAATATTTATAAAAAGAAACACATGTCCTTAAAAGACACAGTAGCCTGGGGTCGGTGAATAAATATGTAATCCGACACACTTAGGAAGCATAATTGCACATAACCTTGTCATAACTGATGTTTCTAAGGATGACTTTAAAACACTTGTTGAAAATATGAAACTGTATTCAATATGCCATGTCAATGAGAAAAAATCTATCTTATAGATTTATTGTCATAATGCAATAAAATAGGTGTAAAAAGCTTTAGGACAATGACTAGTACATAGTAAATGCCTAAATCTTAGTAGTAAATGTTGACAGCTTTGTGATGATGTTTAGAGTGGTTAGTGATTAGAGCACAGAATGGGGAGGAACGGAGAGGAAGGGGCTGGAATTCCTTGGACATTTACTGAGAGTCTACTATGTCTCAAGGTGAATTCAAAGATAAATGACACATGGCCTCTCTTCTTAAAGAGGTCCTTTTCTAGCATATCATCTAATTTTAATAATAAAGGTGATAAATATTATAATATACCTATTTATAAAACAGATGTGGTAACATAGATGAAGGAGATGGCAGTTGTGACTACAAGATCAAGAAAAGCTACAGTAAGATTGAAATACTAGTGGTCAATAAGAGGGAGGGGTAAGGGGTATAGCAGGTATGAATTTTTCCTTTTTTATTTCTTTTGCTGGAGAGAAAATTTTCAAAAAAATGATCAGGGTGATGAATATACAACTATGTGATGATATTGTGAGCCATTAATTATAACCATGTCAAGAATGTTTATATGTTTGTGTGTTGTTTACAATAAAAATATTTAAAAAAAAAAAGAAAGAAAGAAGAACTTGAAGGATTTTTCTATTTGGTCAAGGGTAGGCTGATTTTAAGGGAAGCCATTGCAGGCAGAGGACACAAACTTTAAACAAAGATATGTAAACAAAGATACGGAGTCCTAGAAATCATGGCATAGTCAAGAATGTAGACCAGGATGTGTAGAGAGGAAATGGACTAAAAAAGTTCCCAGATACCTGTTGTTGATTGCTCAGTGTATCCCTGCAAGGAGTATGGACTTCATCCAAATGACAGTAGGTTGCTATTAAAGGCTTTAAGTTGAGAAGCTACTTGATTAAATGTCTGCCTTTAATACAGGGTGACACTGAAGGCAGAGTTGAAAATGAACTTGAGTGGGTCGAGAGAGGAGGCAGGGAGATCAGAAGACCAGGGAGGTGTATTTTGTCACCATGTGGGCTATGGCAAAAATCCTTGGGGTTTGAGAAAAGATGACACACGGATTCGATAAGATTGAATAGTCGATAAAAGGTGGTAAGAGAAGTGGTCAGAGAGAGAGTTTATATAGAAAGTGTAGTCAGGAATGTGTCTGAGGTTCCTAATGTGGGCGATTGGGGCAACCCAAGGAAGAAGCTTTTTACTAACCCAAGATTTATTTTTTTAATCTTCACAGTCCTCTAGAGGCATGAAAGAAGCTAAATTTTTAATACCATTTCAATTCCAAGCTCCACCCAAGAGAACACTTGAATTATGCCATAGGGCTAGAACCAAATGAATGCAATTTATTTTTTCTCAAAGCTCCAAGTAGAGGTAGACAAATGTGTACTAAAAGAAAAAATTCCAAGCTCAAAATGGTCAAATGCAACCTAGGGCTTGATTGTCTAATGTGGGTATGGAGCACTTGAAATATCCTAATTGAGATGTGATGTAAGTGTACAATAGACATCACATTTCAACGATTTAGTACAAAAATGAATATAAAATATTTTGTTAATTTTATATTGACTACATGTTGAAATGATAATATTTTGGAAATGTTGGGTTAAGTAAAGCCTATTGCCAAAACCAAACTCACCATTTTACAAAACTTCTAAAATGTAACTACTACAAAATTTAAAAGTACATAGGTGGCTTGCGCTATATTTCTATTTGACAGCACTGGAGTAAGAAATTCAATTTTTGCAGCCTGGGATCGATAACTAATGACAACCTGAGAATGTCATTTTGTATTATTGGTCATCTTCCCTTTACTGGGGAGGGGTTCACCACCCACAGATTTCTGATATCTTACTATGAATCCTTATTCTCATTTAGAAAGAAGTTGTTTCCATAGCAACTGCCACAGCACATTGTATTTACTACACTTGGAGGGAGAGATATAAACAGACATCAATCTGTCATTCAGGTTTACATGTATATATATTTTTCTCATGTGTATCTGAATCTTCTTTTTCAAAATAGAAAGTAAGGCAGTTGACTTCTCATTCCTGCCTGTCACTGGCTTCCCTGTGTCCAGATAATGAGAATAATAATGACCCATGCCCATTTCAGAGAAGCATGTGGATAGTTAACAAATTATGCTGAAAGTCATTCTTAGGGCACAGTAACATTCAAATGTTGCATCTTTTAATACATTAACGGTACCTAATATTACTTACTATGCTGATGGAGACAGGCAGGAAGGAAAAGACAGTTTCCATTGGTGGGTGTGGGTGGAGGGATGCAGAAATCGGGCTTGGGACAGTGACTACAGAAGACCCAAAGAAGGTTGATCAATGCTAACTTTTGTTCCCAAGGACTTTAATACTTCTTTTAAAGTACTTCCCATATTCAGCAACAAGGCTCCACTGGCTGGGAAGAAATTGGGATCCCAGATTCCTGCATACAGTTCAGCTCAGGCTTGATATATAAAAAGCTAACGTTGGAGCTTTTTATGTCGACCACCATATTTAATGATGCCTTAAATATTTAATGATGCCTTTATAGACTATTCAGTCCTATCAAATCCATGTGTCATCTTAAGTATTATGCTTATTTATGCAATCTAAGTTTCTCTAAGAGTATCTCATTAATGGTTCAATTCCAATGTTTTAACACGCTTGCCTTTTTATATGGATCATTTGGAGGGTGGCACTTGCCATCCATTCATGACAGATGCTAAAACAGGGGAACTGGGACAGACTGAAAAGATTCTTGTTACTCTCACCCAAGACAGTGATGGCTTCAACATGCATCTAGTCATTGGCTTTAGAAATTACAATCCTACTGAAAGTGGAGGCTAGGGGCTAGGCTTTTAAGAGATGTTTACACAGCAAGCATGCCGCCCTTGGACAGTATGCTTCTTTGAGGTGGCTGCTAAAGGTTTATGAGGATCAAGGTCAGGGCGGGAGATTGACTAAAATCACCTCCACCCAGCTGTGATAGTTTGAAGCTATACGTACCCCCAGAAAAACATGTTCTTAAATTTAATCCATTCATGTGGGTGTGAGTCCCTTGTAAATTGGACCTTTTAATAAGGTTTCTTCAGCTAAGGTGTGGCCCAACTCAATCAGGATGGGTGTCAATCCTGTTACTGGAGCCCTTAATACACAAAATGAAATTCAGACCAAAGAAGAGAAAGCCATAGAGGGTGTTGCCGGAGCTGAAAACAATGGAACCCCAAAGCGAACGCAGAGGCCAGAAGAGGCCACCATGTGCATTGTCATATGACAAGCTAAGAACCAAGGACTCTGGTCTTCAGGAAGAAAGCATCACCTTGATGACGCCTTGATTTGGACTTTTTCTTAGCTTCAAAACTTTAAACAAATAAATGCCCATTGCTTAAGCCCAACCATTGCGTGGTATTTTCTTGAGCAGCCCAGCGAACTAGAATACCAGCTTCATAGAACCTAGATATGTGGCAAAAAAAAAAAAAAAGCCTTCTAGGTTCAGTTGAATTTGCACGTTATAAATCTATTTGAGACTTTTCAAGTGACGATGATGAGCTCTATCTAATCTACAGACATTTACCTTAAAAGAAAATCCAGGAAATGTCTCCGGCTAACATCTTGAGAAATCTCTCCCAGTCCAGCAAGGGCATTTGGAAAACCCTCTACATAAGAAGAATCTTGCCAAGGGGTAATAGAAATAAACTGCAAAAATGCAGTTCCGGGTTGGAGGTTCAGGAAGAGGTTAATTGTCATTGTTTGATGTTTTGAGTGTCTTCCTGCTTTCCCCCCCTAGGGATTGAGGGGTGGCGGCCGGGGGTGGGGTGGCGGCCGGGGGTGGGGTGGGGTGGGCTTGCTGATCAGAACTCAAATAGCACAGTTTGAATTATATAATGGAGCTGGCGTGAGTCAGGTGATTGGCTCACTGAGTAATTCCCTGCAGAAGGAGACAAACTGCATGTTAAAAAGCTCAACAAATACTCTTTAAAAAACAACAACAACAACAACAACAGGCAGCCCAGGCCGAGAGTTCCAGACTTTCAAGCTGCAGTTTCTTCCAAATTCTCTGCAGGCTGAAAGGGCGGGCCGGCTAGGCGGGAGGACTTGCCCAGGCTGGGCAGGGCCGAGTGCAGGTCCGGTGGTCTGGTTTGGATCACCGGGATACTTTCTGTTTCATTTCGAAATGTTCCCCGCTTCTGAAACTGGTTGCCTCCAATATCCAATAAAACGCGCGGCCCCTTGGAGACGCCAACCGGCCTCTTAGAAACTGGGGCTTTGCGAAGGTAAGAAGCGACCCCTTTTCCAGCGGGCGCGGCCGGGAGGCTCCGTGTGTTCAGGGAAAGCTCAAGAGCTGTCAGCACGCCTGCAAACCGTCCTGGGATCGGAATGCAGAGGGATTTTGAGGTTAGAAAAGAGATTAAGGTGAACCGTTCCCCGCTTAGGTAGCTAGTCCAGGGCTAAATAAGTGGGGAACTCACCCAACTCCCTCCGGCCCCGTTCCCTCCACGCGTGAAAAACCTCCCCGGGTGGGAGCTGCTGCGAGGTCAGGGGCTTGGCCCCGGGCTGGTCCAGGGCCGGGAAGGAAGGCGCTGGGGCAGCCTGGCACCGAGAGGCTGTTCGGGTTTGTGTAGCATGTGCGTTTTCAGAGCTCTATTCTTGAGGAGACTGTTGCTGAGTTTTAGGAAAGCACAATTTTATTGGAGACACAGAAAGCAGACCCGGGGAGGGAGGATGTAAGAAAAGAGCTTTGTGAAATCATTTCAGGTAGGTATTTGCATCTAAAATGATGTTCTCTCAGTGTGGATATTTGTTTAGTTGGATTTTGTGTCGGTTTTATGTTTTGCTCGGTTTGGAGGATTTTCCTCTTTTGGAACTGCCAACAGCAATTTTGTTCTGGTTTTTAAATCCTGGCACTCAGTTCATAAGAGGTCTCAGAAGCCCCTGTGGCCCCTTTGGCTGTCTCGAAGTCGGAATCGATGGATATAAACCTGGGGATGTTTATCAGATCAGGGAGAATCTCAGTGCAAGGCAGACACGCCTGGAGTCCAGGATGCTTGCTGAGGCAGGAGGTTCTAGGAGCTCAGGAAGTTTCTGACTTAAAGAAACAGGAAAAGAAAAATCGAATCAACAGCTGTTAGTTTAGAAGGTGGGACAGGGAGAAGCTGTCCATGATAAAATGGAAAGATGACTTGGAAAATGAAAGATAAATAAAAGAATAGAAATGGTGGGCTCTCATCTCCGATAGTGACATTTTGATATTTGCTGCACAGAGATTAAAAAATCAATACGTGAACTAATAACAGTTCACCCACAGGGCATGAACAAGAAATGTTATGGTGAGCTGTTTATTCACTGACTCCTTGAGAACCTGGGAAGGAGGCAAAGCTTTAGTTTGGAAGAGTTTAATTTCTATTTTTTCTTTTCTTTTTTAATGTCCACATGAGGTGCTCTCAACAAAATATGGTGATTTTTGAACCAAAGGGAAGATATCCTTAAAGTCATATCTATAAGAGAATATTCATTTTTTTGTCTCTTGCCCTCCACCCCCTCTGTTGCTCCCAGCTTTGGGCAAATTATATGAGTCGAAAGTGTCTAGTGTCAATAAGTGTTTAGAGTGGATCAATTATAGTTGTGAGAGAGATTTAAATGTCAGAAGAAAATGGTATTTAAGTCTGTGGTTCTTAATTCTTCAAGACCAGGGATCATATTTTTTAACATTTTTTATTGTGAAATGTAACATACAAAAAAAGCAACAAATTTCAAAATAAATTGTAACAAGTAGTTATAGAACAGATTTCAAAGTTTTGTATAAGCTATAGTTCCACAATTTTAGGTTTTTCTTCTAGCTGCTCCAAGACACTGGAGACTAAAAGAAATATCAGTATAGTGATTCAGCAGTCATACTCATTTGTTAAATCCTATCTTCTCTGTATAACTCCTCCTTCTCATGGATCATATTTGAGAATCAAAAAGACTGTTGGTCATGAATTTCCACATACTCCTCTCTCTCTGTGGTCCTGCTTCCCCATCTCTTCTGATATTCAACAGACAAAATTAAACATAACAACCACAAAGCCAAAAGGCATCATCTATTGGGGTTTCTAATTAAAGCCCACATTTAAATTATAGATACCATAATATTATAAGTCTTTTTAATATAAAAGAACCATGGGTCCCTTTTTTTAGGCCATGGTGATCCCTCAAGAAAGCATTGCTTAAATAATTAATGTCAGTACAGAGGTCCCTTTTATTTAGATTTCCATCAGTTAAGCTTGCTGGAAACCTGCATTTATGCACTTAAAATAATATAGTGATGACTGAGATTCATAAAGATGGCCTCTGCACACCACAAGATCCATCAAAAGGAGATGATTTAATGCCTGGAATAGTTTTAGTTGTAAGCACATTGCCTTGCATTCAAATTTCATGAAATTTGGTAATCTGCCTAGAATCATCATAGTAACCACACTTTCTACAACAAGAACAAAGGATTTTTGTGTGATTTTCAGTATGAGGGACAGACTGGGGAAATGCAGTTTAGATGCCATGTTATTTCTGTTTCTGGGGCAGTTCAGTAGCTTATGGGCTGGTTGGTCAGGAGAAGAAGGGAACTAGAACTGCTTCTGAAAATCCAGTCCATGTGACAGCGTATAGGTACTTTGGTTAAAAGCTTGGTTTTTTGGGGGTTCCCATCCCACTTCCCAATCCCACCTATTGAGTGAATGACACTAGGGAAGTTTCTTTCCTTTCTAAGGCTCAGTTTTCTCATCAATGGAACAGTAAGTACTTACCTCATTGATTCTATGGGAAGTAAATGAGATAATGTATAAATGAAACAGCAAGTAGTATAGTGCCTGGCATAGTAAATACTTAGTCAGCAGTACCTGCTATTATAATTGTTCTTATTTATGCTAACTATTGACCAAAATATTTTAAAACTAAGTCACTCTTTCCTGTTGATATTCCAGATAGTAAAGAATCTGTTATGCAACTTTAGCTCCTCGTTTGTGATTCTTAATATGTTTCAGAATTAGCTCGTTAGCACATCTGTTCCTCTACATGAGGAAAAATCGTTGGCTCACTGTTTTGGGCAGAAAAGTCAACTGAACTGGATTTAGCCACACAGGGCATCATTGGTGGCACCAGGAGGAGAGTATTTGTCTCCAGGCTTCCTGTGTCCTGCCCCCTGGGTCCCACCATCCCCGATGGCCCCAGAAGTGGCCAAAGACAGACAAACATCTTCCATTGGGTGCACTTTGGTGTGGCAGGCATGGCTGCCCTGCTTTGGCACTGCTGTCAGTCATGGCTCTGTCCTTTGCTCTTCCCGAGTCTACAGGGCTCAGCGCTCCTGCTGACTTTTCTCGCACTTGGTCAGCACATGAGAATGAGTGATGGTGATCCATGACTGCATGTTCCAAATACCTGCCAGGGGCAATGCAAAATCCATTAGAAGGACCGTGTTTCTCATTTCTCTTTGCAGTCTCCTAACATAGGGCTTTAATGCTGTACATAAAACAAACTCTTGATCATATACGAAAACAAAGTATGAAGACAGTGGTATAATTTATCTAAAGGGTAAAGCTGTCAAAAGGCCTTTATTTTGTGCCTTTTTATCTTGAGTATTTAGCCTCCTATAAAATTCCCAATCCACTGTTGCAGGAGAAAACTCTACGAGACAGGATTTCATAGAAGGTACTCTGGCTATAGTCTGGGCTTCTCTGGAAACTAACTGAATAAAAAAATTCTCTCTTGGGACTGTCATAAAGATGGCAAAATGAAGCTGGGTGGAGGGTGTGTCTTCTTCCAAGAAACCCACTGCAAAGAAAATGCCAATGTCTAAAAGAGAAACAGAAAAAAAATCCAACGGAAATACTGAAAAATAAGACATAAGCTTCAAAAATCAAGAACCAAATTTAAGGTGTTAAAAAAAATTGGAAATATTAAAATGCTAGCAAAAAGAGGACAAGATGTCCGGTAAGTAATTCCTACACTTTTCCCAGAGTTACTGAGAAAAACAAATGATAATTGCTGAGTCAAAATGAAGAGATGACAAAAACTTAGAGTATTCCTCCGACAATGCTGGGAACTTGATCTTCACTTGGGCCTGTCAAACAAGGATTAATAATTATTTAGGACTAAAGAAAATTAACAAAAGTAAGAAATGTAGGTGAAACCAAAAAAAGTTTTCTTAATAATGATAAAGTAAATCACTTCACATAAATCTGTAGCTAATGGATGACCAATAGCTAACAACTTCCTTAAGAATACTCATTCAAAGATGTACTCTTGTTTTAGGAATTGATCAGTTCCAAAAAGGAAAATGGTATCTCCAAACTACTCTCAGGAGACCCCATGAACAGAGACCTGGTAGACCTGGCCTGAGCATCAAGATATATATAAAGGAATGAATATATACATATATATTTCATTCATTCTTGAATGGGAGCAAACTCGAGAGTAGAGAAGAAGATAATTTGCAAGTAAAATTTACAAACAACTTACTTTCTAAATTTTAGATCTTTGATTTTAGAGGAAGAGATGTTTTACGGCTGAAGTGTTTCCAAAAAATGTGGAAAGCGCAGGGGAACTGACACTTATTCTGAGTTCGCAGAAATGAAAAGGTAAGAAAGAGGTAGTTGAGAAAGGGGGAGGAAAAGGCAATTTGCAGGTGTGTGCTGGGCAAGGGTGAAAGTGCCCTCTTGGCTTCCTCTTCCAACCTCATCGTAGAGTAGTGATGGCAAGGCTTTAGCTGAACCAGTGCACACTCTGGCAGGATATATCCCAATTCCCTGTTAGCAGTTTCCATGCTAAATCCAAACAGGAAAATACAACATAAAGGGGGAAATCTTGCAAGCAAGCCAGGGACCTTGATTTTCTTTTTAGAACAACTGGTGGAAGTGAAAAATTAGGGTGGGAAGAATACAAAAGTACAACGTTTAGCAATTTGTAACACTCCCTGTCAAATCCTTTTTCCTCAAAAGTGAGGTATGTTTCCAAGGCCCAAGAAGGAGGTATCAGTTCTCTAAGCATCATGATGGCATCTTCTGATTCTTCTCCTGGTGTGTGTGTGATTTAGGCACAAGCAACAGCACTCTCTGTTTATTAATAAAGAGTTTTACTTGTCGACCAGGAACTATTTCAGAGGCAGGGAAATGATGAGTTAGTGTACTAAATTAGTTTGCCCCAAGCTTTTAGCTATTTGGATGCAATGTCCTATTCAAGTGTCAAGTGTTCTTGTTTGGGTTATTAGAATGAGGTGGTTGAAAGAAGCTGTGATATTATTCAGAATGTGTCTGCATTATTTAGCCCTGATCTCAAGGTTCATGACTTGCCCGAAAAAGAGCCTAGAGGCTGAAAATGGCAAAGACAAACGCTCAGAACGAATCAACAGGCTTTAAGAAAACTGAAGTTGACTCCCTTCACTTTCCATATAAATTAGAAACTTTCCTAAGATGGTTTGCTCATATAAATAATCACATGTTGAATTTCTCAAATAAAAATGTATTTTTCTTCCTTCATTGGAGAAGTTGTGGGTTTACAGAAAATCATGCATAAATACAGGATTCCCATATACCACCCTATTGTTAACACCTTGCATTGGTGTGGAACATTTGTTACAATTGATGATTAGGACATTTTTATAATTGTACTATTAACTCTGGTCCTTGGTTTAACTTAGGGTTTGCTGTTTGCATAGTGCACTTCCATGGATTTTTTCAAATTTCTTATTCTGTTACCATATGTAATGTAATGTAACATTACCCCCCCCCACCTTAACCATGTGCAGCCATCACTTCCATTGATTACTAAAACTTTTCCGACATTCCAAAGCAAAAAATAACTACCTTGCATTTTTTGGTTATTGTATCTGTTCAGTAAAGCAAAGTGTGCAAAAAGTTTTGCAGGATAAAAAAAGATGAACCAGATCTAACCATACCTATTCAGAGAAATGAAGCATATATAAAAGTTATAAGTAAATGTGGGAAATGACAGTGTCAATGAAAACAGAAAAAATAATAGTTATTGAGGTTGAGAAGAGAAAGATTAATTCCAGCTAGAACAGGCTTTTTTAAAGGCACAGTCTTGAGGGCTAAAGGCACAGTCTTGAATATGTGCAGAGGGGGAAACAAAGGACATTGCCAGCAGAAAGAGAAGAAGTAAATGGGAATCAAAGTCATGGAAGAAGGCAAATTTGGAGTAAACAAAGAACGATGACCAGTCCTTGACCAGAGAGGATGAAAAGAAAGTAATTAGTTATAGGTATCATTGGAAATAACTTGAAGCTAAGCCCAGAAGTGATCTGGTCAGAGCTTAAAACAATATGTAGGAAGTGCATGGGTAGTTCAGTGGAGGAATGCTCGCTCACCATGCAGGAGACCTGGGTTCGAGTCCCGACACATGCACCTTCCAAAAATCCCCTGTGCTATACATATCACATATCTTCCTCTATGTGTGTGCATGTATACACATAGACATACATATATGTAGGAAAACACATTTAAAAAAAACAGTATGTAGAATTGAATGGAAGGAGATGGTGGGTGCACCCATCAGTTACCATGCTAATGCTCTAGTGGAGAAAATAATAATAATGACAACCACAACAACTTTCACTTGCTGAGTGCTTAGTAGTTGCTGAGCATTTTCCTTAGTTCGTCTCATGTAATCTGCATAGCAAACCTGAGAAGTAGCTCTTATGGATTGAACCATGTCCCCTACAAAGACATGTTCAAGTCCTAACCTCAGGTCCTACGAGTATGGACTCATTTGTGAACAGGACCTTCGAAGATCCTATTTGGATGAGGTCAAGTTGAATCAGGATGAGCCTTAATTCAGTATGGCTGAATTCTTTATAAGCAGAGGAAATTCAGATCAAGAAGAACCCAGAGGAAAACCCAAGGAGACAGACTGCGTGTGACAGAGGGTTGCAGGAGAGCCATCACCAGAATGCTACAGACTTTGAAGAAAGCATGGCCTTGCCAACACCTTTGGACTTCTAGCCTCCAAAACTGTGAGACAGTCCGGTTGTTTAAGTCAACTGGTGTGTAGTATTTGTCGTAGCAGATCTAGAAAGGTCTCCATTCCATGAGAAGTAAACTAAGACTGGGAGAGTTAAGGCACTTGCCGAGACCACTTGACTAGCGTTGGAACCCAGGATGGCTTGTCTCTAAAGCCCATGATTTTTCTAGTCTTTAAAGCTGGTAATAATGTAGCAAAGGCATGTACTTGGGGATGTCAGTAAAGAGCATAGAGGAGGAGAGAAATTATAAGTGGCTTTGGGAGTAGAATCAATGAGATTTAGCCACTGATTATGTGTGGAGGGCAAAGAAGAGGAAGGGGTCAAAGAGGACTCTGAAGTCCAGTGGAAGTGATCGATTGTTGGAACAGGGAGGACCAGAAGGTCTAAGGCCACAGTGAAGGTGCATAGCATGTTCTGCAGGTATAGCAGATGGGGTCATGGGAGCAGAAATGCCAGCTGTCCATTTTTGAGCACTCACTATCTTTCAGGTGCTGCTGAAGGCTCTTGTTAAATGGTCTCATTTAATCCAACTATCCTGTGAGGTGGGGACTATTACTCCCATTTTACAGATCAGGAGAGTGAGGCCCAAAGAAGTAAAGCATCATGCTCATGGACCTCCTGCTAATAAACTATAGAGCAGAGACTCAATCCCAGACAGAGTGACTATGGGAGGTGCAACCACAGGAAGGAGTTTTGGAGTTTGAGATCTTGAAGAAGCAGAAGAATTGACATTATGATACCCTAGCTGGGTCTCTAGTTTCTTGTTTTTAATTCTATTTCTCCAATATTCTCTTCTTACATCACATATTTTCCTACCTTCCTGTGTTTGTTCAAATTTTGCTCTCCCATAGGTGTGCTGTTTTTCTCTCCTAGCTTTTAGGGTTCTTTTTTGTTGTGGTTGTTGCAAAAGAGTGGTTAAAATATTTGGTAGCTGCAGAACTTGGACACATTATGTTGTTGTGCTGTTTAATGAAAAAGTTTGAACATTTCATGTTTCCTAGAAAATAATACATGTTAGTCAGAAGAATTATACCCCTAGTCACTCTTCCATTTCACGTTAATAAAGCTGCAGTTAATTTACAGAATGCATTCATTAATAAAAAAATGGTTATACTATTTGTCTATTAGATTTGGAAAACCTGAAATGGAACAACATAACATGCTCACATTGCATTTCATCTCAGATACCAATTACTTTGAACTTTTGCAATAGATATTTGAAGTCTTTCTTTAAATTTCCCAAGTTATTATGGCTAATAGGTATTTGCCGAAGATATAAGGAAATTAAATATTCACCCAGTGCTTAAGAATAAAACTTTATTATCACTAGGACTCAGTAAACTATGCCTGTGGATGAATTAGTTTCCAAATACAGAGGGGGCGTTGTTTAAAAAGTCCCAGAGCTGTTTATTAGATTAAAAATATGTTAACAATGTATAATAAGGGACAAGCTCCCTATCCAGATCTCGGGTTCCTTCCTTCTTTTTAAAAAGCCCCTCCAAGATGTCCAGGAGGTAAGCATTCATTCTGACCACACAGAAGTTGCCTTCCTGAACCAGGAGAGTCCCTCATACAGCTTCTTCCCACTGAGTTCAAATGCCAAGTGTTGCAAGAAGAGCACTTAATTTGAACCTCTGTAGGTAAGTGGAAGAGTTCACCAACAAGGGAGCTTCTTTTCTTTGAAACAACCCAAGTCTGAACGCTTTCATTTATAAATTTAAAAGAAACCTCTTGAACTGTACTGAAACCAAAAGACAGAGAAATGCAATGTAGCTGGCAACTATTATACAGTCAGTCAACTGTAACTTCTAAATGAATAAATGCTACATTTGTATAGAGATCTAATAACCTAGGAACAAAGGAATTTTAAGAAATCTTTGTCCTCTTCTTAAACTGCTATAATGTAAAAGGGAACTCGGGGGAAAAAAATGAAGCCAGGTTTGATTCAACAAACATTTGAAACCATCTTTCAACTATTCCGGACTGAATAAAATCCAAAGTGTGTTTTGCCAAACCCAAGGGAAATTCACTCCATATGTTTTTGATTCATTTATAGTTTAATCATCAAAATATTGCCTTGCAAGGACTAGTTATGTCCAAAAACCCTTTTATGAGTCATTTTAAAACATTATCGCAAAAGCAGGAAGTCCTGTTTTGCCCAGAGCTGACAGATGCCTGGACGAGAGGGTCTGGATTTGGGGGGAGGGGAGGTTGGCAGAAGACCTGGATAGTGAAGTTTTCAAACCTGACTCCTTAATCCCTTCAGGGGAGTCTGTGGTGTGTGTCTCCACTCACTAGAATCATAGAAATCTTTCAGGGAAAATAACTCAAGGAGGTGACCCCTGGCTTCTGTGACTTCCACCCACACTTGTTCCCTTTCATGGAATTTCCTCCCCTCCACACGACATTCCATTTGCTAACTGATAAGTCAAGAGGGAACTTTACTGAAAGCATACTGTTAACTTCTTAGCCCCTAGAATCCTAAGGTAGAATTCCAGAAATGAGCTGGGAAGACAGCGTTTCTAAAGGAGCTACTGATTCCAGGAATGGGGGGGAAATCCTCCCTATCATTCAGTTTTGTTTTATTTTTGATGAACCCTAAAATTCTCAGAATTGAAGCCCCCTAAGATGGTTTTTAATGAATTAAGTTTATGCCCTGCTTTCTCCCTCAATGCTCCTCACCAGGAGTTCTCAGAGTATGATCCCTGAACAGCAACCCTTAGGAACTTGTTGGGAGTCCACACTCTCCCTGCCCACCTCAGACCTACTGCTCCCAGTGGTTCTAATCCTTTAGCATACAGCAGAGCCACCGAGGGCATATTAAAACGGACTGCTGGGTCCCATCCCCAAAGTGTCCGATTCAGTAGATCTGGGTGTGGCCCAAAATTCACATGTCTAACAAGTCCCTAGGTGTGATTCTCCTATAGGGACCTGCCCAAGGCTCCAAACAGCATTTCTATTTGCCACTGACACTTCCAGCACTATTGAACCTGCTCGATCATCTGGCTCCAGGAGCAGAGCAGCTTGCATGGCAGCCTGGACCTGTTGCAGAGCCACTCTTGTTCCAGTTCCCACTCGAAACTAGCAGCTTTTTGGGCCCATTGGTGAATGGGCTGCAATACCATACCCAGATGAGTACATGTTGCCTCCAAAGTCCAAAAGTTCAACTACGCACAGTGCCTCTTTGTTTTGGGTTATAAGGAGGGGCCAGATATAACAGATCATCCTTCACCTTAGAAGAGATATCCCAACATGAACCACACTACTGGATGTCTAGAAATTTCACTGAGGTAGAAAGCCCTTGAATTTTTGTTGGATTTATCACCTCCCATCTGACACACAAATGTCTTCCAATAAGTCTAGATTGGTTGCTATTTCTTGCTTACGAGATCCAGTCATGTCTTGTGGAAGAGAAAGGTGATTGGGGTCCCTGTGGACTAGATTATGACATAGGGCTGGAGAGTTGCTATAGCCTGCAGGAGGACCAGTGAAGGTATATTGCTGTCCCTGCCAGCTGAAAGAAAACCGTTTCTGGTGGTCCTTCCAGACAGGTGTCAGGGAAAAAAGCATTTGCCAGATCAGTAGTCACATACCAGGTGCCAGAGGATGTGTTGATTTGCTCAAGCAGTGATACCACATCTGGAATAGCAGCTGCAAATTGGAGTCACCACTTGGTCAAGTTTACAGTAACCCACTGTCATCCTCCAAGACTCATCTGTTTTATGCACAGGCCAACTTGGAGAGTTGAATGGGGATGTGATGAGAATCACCACCCCTGCATCCCTCAAGTCCTTGATGGCGGCACTAATTCCTCCAGGAATGCAGTACTGCTTTTGGTTTACTATTTTCCTAGGTAGAAACAGTTTCAGTGGCTTACATTTGGCTTTTCCACACCACAGTAGCCCTCACTGCACAATGTGGAGGTTTTGCCAGTTGCTAAGTGTGATGGTTGGAAGCTGTGTGTTTCCCAGAAAAACATGGTCTTAAATCTAATCCATTCCTGTGTGTGTGAACCCATTGTAAATAGGACTTTTGGATGAGATTACTTCAGTTAAGGTGTGGCCTAGGCTAATTAGAATGGGTCTTGATCTTATTACTGGAGTCCTATTTTATAAGCAGAATGAAATTCAGACACAGAGAGAAAGCCACAGAAAGCAAGAAGCCGAACATCAATGGAATCCCAAAGGGAAGGGAGAGACCAGGAGACACCACTATGTGCATTGCCATGTGACAAGCTAAAGACCCAAATTACAAGCAGGCAGCCCCAGAATGCCACAGTTTTGGGGAAGAAAGTGTTGCCATGATAACGTCTTGATTTGGACTTTTTCCCAGCCTCAAACTATGAGCGAATAAATTCCCTTTGTTTAACCCAACCTATTTCATGGTATTTGCTTGAGCAGCCTAGGGAGCTAAAACAGTGAATATGTCTATTCCAATTATTCTTTCTGTAACTGAAGAAATAGCCACAGGATGGGATCAGGGACCCACTGGACCAACTATAAGACAAGCCTGAGCTAAAACACCATTGATCACCTGACCTCCATAAGCCCCTCCTCTTCTAGTGGACCAAAATGATGTTTTGAGTGTCCTGGAATTAGTGTCAGTTCAGAGCTAGTATCTAGGAATTATTTCCTTTTCCCCAATGCACAATCACCCTGGTAAAATGCTATAAGTTCCTTTAGTAAAGGCTGGGAGAAAGACTAACAGTATAAATTTGACAGTGTAGTAAGGTTCAAAATCTGTATTAATCAGGGTTCTCCAGAAGAAGAGAACCAACTGTGTGTATGTGTGTGTGTGTTTGTGTGTGTGTAAGAGATTTATTATAAAGAATTGGCTTGTGAGATTGTGGTGGCTGGCAAGTCTAAATTCTGTATGGCAGGTAAGAAGCTGGAAATTCCTGGAGGAGGAATGTTGAAGTCTTAATCTGAGTCTATAGTAGAGGCTGGGGAAGAGCAGAGAGCATAATCTCAAAGCAGAATTCCTTTTGATTCTTGAAACCCTAATTTCTTACTTCAAAGACCTCCAACTGATTGGATGAGCCATCCTCCCACACCCATCCTAAACAGTGGATTGTCAGCTTTTTAAAAAGTCAGTTGCTTGGAGATGCTAGTCCCATCTACAAAACACTGTCACAGTAACAGCCAGGCCAGTATTTAACCAAACAGTTGGACACCATCACCTTGACAAATTGACAAATGAAATTAACCACCACATTGGGTGATGCTGATGCTGCTTGTCTGAAGACCTCTTGGAGAACCACTGCTCTACACTCTTCCTTGTTCTCACTGCTGGCATGCAGCTGACAGGCAGGGATGCAGGTACTAAAGTGTGGGTACTAATGAGACCATTCTAAGTGCATCCACATGGCTTGGGAATGTGTTACTGATCACACAAGGATGTTGGCTCCCCAAACTCCTGTGGACCATTATCCTGGACAAATAAATGAACTAGTTTACAAATTATGCATTGAACTCATGGTAACAGAGAAAATCAATATTTGTAAGCCAAACTCAAAGTACATTTTCTTTTGAGACCAAATTATTGGAAAGATTTTGTAAATTTGTGGCCTCCTAAGATTTTCCTAAAGACAAATTATTTAGTTTATGAAATAGGTATACTCCAAGTCACAATAGAAAACCTATTATTTTTAGAGACTATCATGAATTACATTGTTTCCAGAAATTTAAAATTATATCAAAGGGATCCCTAAATTAATCTGGTGATTGTGCTTCTCTGATGCTAAAATGCAAAAGGACTTTTATTGCATGGATTCTTGCCTAAGGAATATAGAGACCATATGGGAAAAAAGTCTTTGATTAGAATTGTATAACGAAAGAAATGGACTATACTGATTCTCAGGCAAATCATGAAACTGGAGTTCGGTGAAGGCATTTCACCAGAGAGTTCGACTTCTGTGGTTTTTGATGACCTGACTTAATATAAGTAAAAAGGTTATAGAACCTTCTAAAAAAGTGGCTCTCAAACTTTAAAATGCATTCAGATCACATGGGAATCTTGTTAAAATGCAGATTCTGATTCAGCAAGTCTAGACTGGGGCTCAGGGTTTTGCATTTCTAACAGTCTCCCAGGTGATGCCAGCCAATGCTGTAGGTCCAGGACCACACTTTGAGAAGCAAGGTTCTAGAACTGTAGTTCACAACCCCGGAATCTTTTTTTTTTTAAGTCTAAATCAAATTTTCTGGGTGGGAATCAGGCTTAGGTATTTGTAAGGCCCCCAGGTGATCCCAACGTGCAGCCAGGGTTGAGAACCTCTGACCTGGAGCAGTAGAGTTAATATTTCTAGGCTGCCTCTCTCCAAGTCAGGTGTCTTGCCTATGTCTTTTGTAAGTATCAGATTGCAATGAATTCACACTTGACTTCTCCAATGAGAGGCCTAAGTGCCTATTTCTACGTTGCTGATTAAACAGAAAGCCAAATGCTTTAGATTCCAGGCATGCTTCCTGCAGAGTTGACATTTGGCCATGAAAATCCAGCAACCTGTCTTATATCCTCACCCCTATGGAAGGTCTCCTTATTGGCTCATATAGGTGAACTAAAGACATAACTTGGTAGAACAAACACTGATCCTCAAAAGAAAAAAAATTAAGTTTAACAAGCTCAGGTACTTAGATGCATATTTGAAAACTCCAAATCCTGCACCTAAAAAAAAAAAAAAAAAAAAAAGCAAGGGAAAATTCTGCCTTAAAAATGTGAAGAGTAGATGTTACAATTGAGTTGTTTCCAGGATAAAATAAATGTAACCTCACTTCTGTGGAGCATCTGATTCTGCTTATAGCTGCAGCCTGATGAATCTTCCTGGAGGATTCACCTGCAGAGTGTACCCCTAAGTAGCTGAATGTGCTCTTTGTGGTTGGAGTAATTAAATATCATGCATTTAACCATTAGAGAATGGCTGCCAACTACAATTACATCAGTTTTAGCCTAGGTGAGGCTGAACTTCTTTCTCACAATTAGCCATGCCACTCCTAATTTTTGATCATAAAACTAAGGCATTGACATAGAGAAGGATGCATCCTTATATATTTTGGCAGATGCATGCATACTCAATTTATCTAATAACTGCATCAAATTATTTAAATGTTAAACCCAAAAGAAGGGGGCATAAGTGTACAACATGTTTTTAAAACACATTTAATCTGCCCAAAGTTCGTTCTTATCCACCCCATTTCTACCAGTCGTATTGTGACAGACTTGGAGGAATTAAAAACCTCGTTGCCACGTGTAAGTTTCCCATTTTGATAGTTCATGTGCATGAACTGAAGATTGACAGAAACAATAATCATTGCAAAAGTCATACATTCTTCTTAATGATTTTCTCCATGAGATGAAACTATATAGTATTGATAAGCAGTAGGATGATCAATAACAGAACAGACATGGCCAGGGTAGGCATGGAGAGATGTTTCTTGCTCCTCAATGCAGTAAATTATTTTGAGAGGCCCTGTGTGCTCTGCCTGGGCCTTTGAATTAACACACCCTACTCATGCACCAAGGGCCAACAACACAGACCAAGCAGTGCTGGAGGAAATAGTTTTAGCATCTTCTTGTTTGTTTCACTCTGATTCCATCTCTACCCATTGCTACTCTGGAGCCTGGACCTCCTCTCTTTGTACATCATATTTATCCATGTCCTCTGCAGTATTTATGCTGTAGATTTTCTTACAGGCTTAGGCTTGGCTTACAAAAACAAAAAAAAAAAAACAAAACAAAAAAACACCCGTGGCTTACAAAATCCCCTGATGCCTCCATTAGGAACTTCTTGTCCAACTATGACTCTGAGAAACCCATTCCCACAGTAAAAGCTAAAGCTAAAGCCTAAAGGCAGGTCAATCCAGCCACAATTAAAACAGACCATCTGGAAGTCTGCAGTAAGCAAGATAAAAGGAAAATGGCTCTCAGGTACTAAAGACACCTATGTGGGGTGGAGAGAAGGGAAAGGAGAAGGGTGGGAGTTAGTGGGACAGAGCCATCCTCCCTTGCATTACAGAGTTGATGGCCTCCTTGGGCTTTAATGTCCATCAGTATTCATCTCTAGAGTACCTTTCTCCACCCGAGACTAGAGTTTTGGAGCTTGAGTGAGGTGGGATGGGAACTTTTAAATTTGCACATTCTTTGAAAACCATGATTTTTATATCTCACCTTTACATTTCAGTTCCACACAATACTGGAAGTGCTGCCTCATATAACCCAGTTCCCTTAAGGGGTACTTTAAGATGGACCCAGGTTTTCACTTGTGAACCACAGTTGGATTCCATTTGAAGGAATTATGCCTAAGATCCATGGGAATTGCTGTGATAGACCATAAAATTCTGGTAGCTTTTGGAACAAATTTAATCTGCCAGAGACTGGTTTCAGCTTTGGGTAATTGATCAGATGTTTTAAAGTAGATGAGTTTTCAAGAAGGAAGTAGACTAAAGCAAGAGAGTAGAAAATCACTATTAATATTTAAAACAAACACATAATAACAGAGAATGGGCAGACACAAAACCAACAGAGACAATATTAAGGCAAGAAAGATGGTGAGAAGTACAGAAAATAAGAAGTGGAAGGTCATCTCCAGAGCCTAAAAGATAGGTCCATGAGAAGGTCAGTGTATTAGTTAGGGTTCTCTAGAGAAACAGAATCAACTGGAAACACTTGCAAATATAAAATTTATAAAAGTGTCTCACGTGACCGTGGGAACGCAGAGTCCAAAATCCGCAGGGCAGGCTGTGAAGCTGACAATTCCGATAGAGGGTCTGGACGAACTCCACAGGAGAGGCTCGCCAGCTGAAGCAGGAAGAGAGCCTGTCTCTTCTGAATCCTCCTTAAAAGGCTTCCAGTGATTAGGCTAAGCATCACTCATTGCAGAAGACACTCCCCTTTGGCTGATTACAAATGGAATCAGCTGTGGATGCAGCTGACATGATCATGATTTAATTCTATGAAATGTCCTCATCGCAACAGACAGGCCAGCGTTTGCCCAACCAGACAAACAGGTACCACCACTTGGCCAAGTTGACACATGAACCTGACCGTGACAGTCAGGAACATCAAAAAGTAGCCCAAGTAGTTGGGAATTCAAGTTCCTGACAAAACACCTGGGCAGAGAGAAGCACGCCCAAATGGATGGAAAACTCCAGTGATAGAACAAACCTAAGCCATCAAGACCAGTTCTTCCAATATTCCCATTGGAATAGCCTGGAAGCTGTTTCAAAATGCTGATTCCAGGATTCATCACAGACCAACTGAATTGCAATCTCTAGGAGTATTCTATCTGGGTGGTTACTGCTGCTGTAGTAGGGGGTGTAATTCTAGTGTATCCAAAATACAGAAAAGCACTGCTTTGCCTATGAGAAAATTATGGGTCACAGAGTTGAAGTAACTTGCCCAAAGGTGCACAGACAGTGAAAGAAGCAGGGTTGGAACTCAGGTTATGTCTGATCCACGAATTTCCTCTTTCCCTCTCGTCCTGCTGCAATGGAACTGAGGGAATTAGTGTGCACACCACAGGGCTGCACTGCTTGGTGCCTTGTCCAGCAATAACACTTACACATACCGCTTGTATTAGTTTCCTTTTGTTACTGTTACAAATGACCACAAGTTGAGTGGCGTACACCCACAAAAAGGTATTCTCTTACAGCTCAGGAGGTTAGAAGTCCAAATCAGTCTTACCTGTCTACAGTCAAGGTAACAGCAGAGCTGGTTCCTTCTGGAGGCTCTAAGGGAGAACCCAAGTCTTGATTCTTTTTAGCTTTCTTTTGAGGGTTGTTTTTCAGCCTACCGCACCCAGCTCTAAAATCCCGTGTTTACAAGGAGTCTTGGATAATTGCAGTCTTCCATATTTTGACCTTGAACATAAGATCAAAAGTTTTTCTTTATTCATAACAACCAAAATCAAGATAGCATCAAATAATACTGTTATTTGCCTCCAATTTTAAATGTGCTTCACCTGAAACTTTAGAGGTATAAAATAAATAAAAACTTGATGATGTGCCATTAAAAATATTATTTCCCTTTGAAAATATTATTACTGATAAGTTTCAGGATAACTCTAATATGTCAGGTCCTCAGAGAGACCCCATGCCAAAGGAACGTCGAAGTCTGGACAAATGAGAACAAATCAATACACACGTAGAATAACATTTATATTGCATCAGAAACTGTCTGGAGGCATACTTTCTCTTCTACAATTTCATTTAAGATAAATATGAACGTCATGAAGAACTGTTTACATAGGCAGTGTCTTGTTTTTTTAATGTTTCTGTGGTGTCTGTATTTATTTTGTTCTAAGTTTACCCCTTACTGAAACAGCTGTAAATTTTCAATGTCGAGAGAGAGAATTACAACAGAAAATGAAGAATAAAGCCAAATACCAAAAAAGCTTGAGCTTCTAACCAAAAGCACAATCGAAAAAAGGGGCTTGTCTTGGTTTTTGAGTCCAGGCTCTAAGGAGATGTGTGTCCAGGGCCGGGAGAGCTTAGCATATTTTTTAAAATGCATATTCAAATATTGAATGATGAGAATTTGGGGTGTGAGAATGGGCATGTTCCTTTAGCTCTTAGGCAGAGTTTTCCTTTATATTCTCATCTCTCCTTGACTAAGGGTAACAGTGCCGTCCTCTATAACTCCTACCACCTTCATGGGATGTCTGAGAGATTTACTTTTTTGTTCTCTTATGTTCAGCAAATCACCATGGCCTTTTCTATTTTTTTTTTCATCTAAATCCCATGGTAGACTTCTGCTAAATGTAGTGTCTTAGTTCAAAAATGCCCTTGGCTGTTAACCAGGTTTAAGTCTCACTTTCAGTGGCAAATCATGGAGAAGTCTGGAAGCCTCCTTTTCGCCATTAACTGCTCACGTGACCTTGGGGTACTCAATCTGCTGGATCTTAGTTATTCCATATGTAAATCAAACTCGCCTTGGGGACCTAATATGATTATGAGGTACCTTTCAGTTCCAATATCATATAATCTCAAAGCGTTTGGTGAATATGGAAAGTGTGTCTTGGATTTTGCTTTGGAGTTTCCAAGATGCATCGGAGCGAAGATTTTTTGGTGGGGGGGGCATAATGTTTTTTCTCAATCTTTTATTGTAGTAGCATACATACAACTCAGAATTCCCCATCCCGCCTTCAAGTGTACAACCCAGTGGCATTAATCACAGACTCAGCGTTGAGCTACTGTTGCCAACATCCATTGCTCTGACTTTTCATCACCTCAAACGGAAACTCTGTACCCATTAAGCGATAATACCCCTTTCCCCTTACCCACCGGTCCATTGTAACTTGTAATCTGCTATGGCTATACGAATTTGCATATTCTAGGTATTTCATATAGGCAAAATCATACACTATCTGTTTGTGTGTGCATGATTGACTTATTTCACTTAACATGATGTCTTCAAGGTTCATACATGGTGTAGCAGGTATCAGAACTTTGTTCCTTTTCATGGCTGAGTAATATTCCATCGCACATATATATATATATCACATTTTGTTTAACCATTTATCTGTTGATGGACACTTGGGTTGCTTCTACCTTGTGGCTAGCATGAATACCACTGCTATGAACATCACAGAGATAAAATTTTCAGGGCAAGTAGTTTACTTGGGAGATTCACTCAGGAAATACTGATGGAAGTTTGGAGAAGGAAGACAGAGAAACAAAGGAATAAAGTGTGTATTATTCAAGCCAGTTCCCACTGTGTGCAACATGCCTCCAGAAGGTATCACAACCTAAGGGTGTGGAGACTGAGGTATTTATTCCTTTATTCCCTTCCCACCATTACAAGTGCTGCCTTGGGAGGCACTGTCTTTCCAGCACGTCTTGTTTTTCTTACTCCTAAGTCAAAAAACAAAAGGCTCCCAGTAGAGACTTGCAGGTGTTCCCAGTATGCTTTATTATGGAAGTAGATGCTGGTGGAATTTGGACAGGGCACGAACTATATTTGTTACACTGAGTGTGAAGGTGTCGAGGGAAGCATGGGAAATAAATGGTCAGATAGAACATGAGAAAGAGGTGCTCTGGTGTTTCATGTCTTCCAGAAATTACAATTTCTCTGCAATGTTTAGCAGTATATACATACTACTACCTTCCTGGGGGATGTGGACAAGAAAATAAATTCATAGTTGAAACATTAAAGAATAGCCCACCCACATCCTGAACAGAGGAAAGGGTTGTATGCTAGTAAATTGTGGGTGTTCTTTACTATTTACATGGAAATCCTCTTAAAACACTACCCTGTAAAAATCTTCAATGAGATATATTCTACCTTGACCTGCTTTTCAGAAAATGATATCAAAATGTTATAGTGCTAGGACATTTTGCCTAATGAAGAGTTCCTTTTCACTTATTTGGTATACAAGATTCAGTTTGATTGGCCAAGGGCCTTTCCTTACATTTTATGGATCTTTTGTTTAACAGCATAACCAGTGTTGTGTGGAAAATGGGCCAATTTGTTCTATGGTCATCCTTGAAAAGATATGGCATTCAGATATACCCTTAAAATATGTGGGGTGAGAAGAATGAGATAATTCAATACATTTTTTCCCATTTGAACTTTATTTCTGAGACCCCAACTTGCCAACATCTGTGAAATATAAAAGAGGCTTAGCAATCGATCATTGGATGGGGGAAGGGGAATTACTGAAGGGGAAGGAGACAGCTGGCCAAGGAAGTTTAAGCTTCAATCATTTTATATTTGAGAACAAGACAGCAGAGTTGCTGACTTTTAGGTTTCTTTTGAGAGACTGTATATAAATTGCATATTGAATACTCTAATAAAGCCAAATATAGGTATAGTTTTCCTAACTCCTTTGGGAAATATTCAAACTGATAATAAAGTGAAATTCCTTAGGTGATTTTGACATAAGATTTTACTTATGTGCAACTTAGAATGTTCGAATAAAAAAGGACCCTTTAGAGCATCAAATTCAACCCTCTCACTCAGGAAGAAACCAAGACCTTGAATATTTAGAGATTTGTCCGGGACCACAGAGCTTGCAGAGTGAAGCATCCAGGCCCCACTATCCAGGGTTCTTTCTGCTCCATCATAATGCTATATTGTTTCTCCAGTCCCAGCCCTGCTCCTCCTCCTTCCCCCACCCCCACCCCTAAATAAGAAGCTCCTTTAAACAAGACACGACCTGTAAAGACAATCATGTAGGATTCACATTTTTTAACTTATCCATATAATAGCGTCTCTCTTTCACACACACATACACCAAACAAGTTAAAAGTTGTTCTCGGCTTTACAATGATTAAAGCAAAACATTTAAATCCTCCTGTCAACCACACTATGTGAGGATTTGTGTTGTGGTTATTCGTTTAATACTGACAGCAAAATAATTTACTGTAATGTAAAGGTAGTCATTGAATGAACATGCCACTGTGGAGAAAGAGCATGTTTTCATGGAAACAGTCCCTTTCCCAAACTCATCTCCATTTGATCTCCATTTTGATCAAATACTATAAATCATTCAGGAACAAAAAAAAATTCCTGCACTCCATTCTGCTTCTCTGCTTCTCTTTGCCCAATCTGCACAATATAGTTGTCATTGAACATCTCCAAGGAACCAGCCTCTTTATGTTTAAATCACACTTCTTGCAAGGAGTAAATCCTGTTGGGGGTGGGGGGACTTTCTAAGAAAAAATACAAAACTATCTGTCTTTGGAAATTTAAGATAAATACATGTCCATGTAAAAGCAAAACAACCAAATAAAAAAGCTCTACTAAGGTGAGCCCAAATTCCTTAGAAAGGCATCTGCGGAGCTCTGGGAGGAGCCCTTCCTTACTATTCCGATCCTTTCCCTTGCCCTTGCCCTCCACACCAGCCTTGCTGTGTGCAATCTTGAAGCACACTCCACTCTCTCCTGCCAAATGTTCACGCCCCTCTCCTTATCCAGCAGTCTGCCTGGCATACCCCTTTTAAGACTTTGCTCCCACATCACCCAGTAGTGATTCTCTCCAAGCTCCCCAATAAAAACGACCCCTTCTTCCCTCGCTGAGCATACCTGTACCTGTGTCTTAACATTGGGACAGTTATTTGCTCTGATGAGCTTATTCATCTCTCCCCTTACAGAGCTGAAGGACAGTCTCATATATCCTGTATTCTGGGTGCTGGCACATAGTTGATGTGGAATGAGTGTTAATTGGATGAAGTCCTCTACCACATAGCCACTCTTTAATCATCAAGTCAGTCTTAGCTCTCAAAGGAAGTGTGGCCGAAATATAAGATTGAAATGCAAGTGGTGACTATGTAGGAAGCTCAAAATGCTTCCATTCCAGTTCCTTTTGCATCAGGACCATTATTACAGATTTTAATGGGGGTATTCTCAACATCTTCAGGCCTGGTCTATCCATCCTATGGTCTTTGTGGCAGGGATGAGCCAATCAGTAGAAAGAATGGGGACACTCCCAGGATTTGTGCGTGTGTGTCCTTTCTGTTATCATGGGGTTGTTGATGAGGAATCCTTTTCAGTAGAAGTAGCTGAAACTGAGTAGCTAGATGATCACTCACCTGAAGGGTGAGGTTGGGTGCTCACCTCACCACCTCCAACCCAACCACCAAGGCGCACTGTCCTTGATGGACTAGGGGCTGCTAGCCAGAGCTCCCTGTACTATCTTTCCTTCAGGTGGAAGAGGAAGGATGGTGAACCTTGCTTTCTTTAACCTACTTAAAAAGTGCCACTTGACCCCCTG
>PVIY010027808.1:0-24553 GCA_004026745.1 Myrmecophaga tridactyla | reverse complement strand
ATTGTGCTCTCTCATTTAAGCACCAGCCAATTAAGTCAAAGTCACTCATTGCAGCAGACATGCCTCCTAGCCGACTGCAGATGTAATTAGCAACAAATGAGGTTCACATACCATTGGCTTATGTCCGCAGCAACAAAACTAGGTATGCTCACCTGGCCAAGTTGACAACTGAATCTAACTAACACACCTGCCAAGGTGTTTGGACATTGAAAAGTTCTTTGGTGAAGGAGATACCACACTGGTTTTCAACCATGGAAATGGCGTACATACACGCTAAGCCTGGCCTGTAAGTTGTTTCCTTCCTTCTTCCATCCCTCCCTCCCTCTCTCCTTCCCTCTTTCTTTCATTCCTTCAGGAGTTTATTTGAAAGATGTGAGCATTTATTCTTTCTCAAGTGTATTTCTCCCGTATAGCTGTAACATCTGTCCCGTGTGACAGGGTCGTGCTTCAGGGGAGCACAGGTTTGGGCACAACGGGAAGTTTAAGCAAATGGTCTCTTTATTGCATGGAATAGAGTCCAGAAGGGCAAATAACCTCTTTGTTACTTACACAGCACAGAGTCCAAAAGAGCAAGGAAAGAAGTCCCATCACGGCCAGTCTCCCAGGGTGGCTTATGATTGCTCTGGGTGGGGATTGATGGACAGCAGCTCTGCATGCCCCACTTCACTCCAGAGAAGAGAGCCCTATCTAGTGTCTGAGTGTGGTTTTTATCCGCCGCAGAGGAAGGAGGCCCTGCCACTGAGAATTCCTGCCCTGAATAGCATCTGGGGCTGCTTATTCCCAGCTTCAGGATTTAAGTCCAGTCAGGCCTTTTCATTAGAACTTAACATCTCCCCCAGGTTGTGGAATGGAAACATTGTTGCACAATAAGAAGAGGAGGGGCAGGTGTGGCTAGGGAGGGCTGGGTGATGACCACTTAGTCCATGACTTCCCCAGCACCTGGGTCCTGCAGCGCCCTTGTGGGGAGCGGGAGAAGGGGCAAGAGGAAGACTGTGGACGGGACAAGCTCCTCCTGCCCTGCCCCTCTTTAACCAGAGCCGCTGAGCCTAAGCGTGGTCTTGTTTCCAGGGCTGGGGCGTGGTCCTGTTTCCAGGGCTGGGGCGTGGTCCTAGATCTCATTCCGACTAACGCTTTGAGACTGAAACCCTTTAAAAGGGAAGGAATGGGAACGCACGAGGACATCTGCCCTCCAGCACACACAATTAGGAACTAATACTGGTTACCACCCGCTCCGCCCCCAAGAGCAGAGCTGAGGGGCTCTGAGCAGTACCAGTCCCATGTCCCACAGTCCTGCCCAAGATTCTGGGTAAGCTGCAAGGTCCTTTGCTAAAGGGGATCCAACACTGGTTTTCAAACATGTGAGTGACCTACACATACTTTAGCTCTATCCTATGTGGTAATCGAGGTGGGCTGGGAATGAATCGTGCCCCATTCTTTCTTTTGTGCCCAGCAAAAAACTCGGGCCTCAAATATTTGCTCAATGAATAAATAAAGAGAATGAATGAGGTAGTGTGGGGATGGGACTAGAGGGGAGGGAGGCAGCTGTCAGAGCGACAGGGGTCTGCTATAAAAATCCATGCGCGCGGTCATGGTGAGCCTGCAGAGGAAGGGCCAGAACTGAGACCAGCGCTCTTCACCAGGACTTTTGCAATGATGGAGAAATTCCATCCTGCCATGTCCTTTATGCCACACGGCACAAGTAGCTCTTATTACTTGAAATGTGATTAGTGAAACTGAGGAATTGAACTTTTAATTTCATTTCATTTTAATTAATTTAAATTTAGATAGCCACACATGGCTACCAAGTGGGAATAGCACAATTTCAGAGTTTTCTGTAGCAGAATCAAAAGAACTTGTGACAAATTGGATTCATTCATTAATTCGGTCAACAGATATTTATTGGTTGTTTACTATGTTCTGCCGGGTAAAACAGGCCAGTTTGTGGCAATACCGTGTGCCCAACCAAGGTGTTTGGACTTCATAAGATACTTTGGAAAAGGAGATCCGACACTGGTTTTTAAGCATGAACAGTGCTGGCAACATCCTTTTCCTCATAGAGCTTACATTCTCTGGGGAGGGTATGTTTTATCTTTTTCATTTTTTTTAAAAGACTGTCCATGAAGAAAAGAAAAAAGTGATGTGATAAGGGTTGTAAACTGGACAAGCTATTTTATGAGGACTGGTTAGGGGAATCCTCTTTGAGAAGGGACAAGCTGAGAGTTGGTTGATGAAAAATTACAGGGATTAAGACAAACAAAAGCAAATAAACAAAAACCCTAAACCAGAACTAGAATAATCACTGTTGAAGGAAAACAATAAAATTCAGCACGCGGATACTCAGAGCGAGGAGGGACCTTTGCAAGTCTCACCTCTAACTCACTTATTTCATGTCTCCAAAGAGGAAACTGGAGCTCAGAGAGTAACGAGATTGGCCTAAGGCCATACAGCTAGTTAATAACATAGCTGGGGACAGACTCTTAATCTCCTAACTTCCAACTCCATTTCTTCCTGGTTAAATTTCTTGCCATCATGAATCGCATTTTCCTTATTAGTAAAATGGGTTATTGTGAAAAATGAAAAATATATCATAGACAAGGTATTTATAACAGTAGTTATTTTTATTATTGGATTTGTTTTAATCTTCTTTTAGTATGCACCTTTGTTTATGCTTATCAAACAATTAACTATGCTATTAAAGCATAAGGGGGCAATGAGCATTCAACTTCTGCTTTTTCTTAGTTATCTTGACCTGGGGTGAATCTTACAGCACTGGGCCTGTGCAGTCAGCATCAGGTTCCACCTGCTATTTGTCTGGAAGCAGCTGCCAGAACTATAAGTAACTGCCAGGGGAGAAATAACTAGCCTCCACCCTGCTGGCCTTGCAAACACCTCCTTATTAAGTGATGGCAAGTATCACAGCCCCAAGATGCTTCTGAAGAGAGAAAAATGAGGCTGTAGGTTTCCCAATGGACACAGCTGTCATCAAGCTCTTTAAGGAAAGCTGCTGTAAACAAGGGCTGAAAAGAAGTTGAGGGCAGAGGATATTTTGTATCCAAATCGAGAATTAGGTCTTCATTTGGTTACTCATCGTTTTATATCATATTCCTTCTCCCATTAAACCTCTGCCCTTTGAGCTCATATTTTTGTAAATATTTAAATAGGACAAAGCAGTATGATAAACAAGTTCACGGCTTTTCCAGAATGACAGTCTGTAGGAGTGTACGTGTTGGCTCTCCTTAACTTCTCTGTGTCATTTCATTTTTCTGGCCACACTGTTGACGCTGAACCCAGGGGATTGGATTCCTAGCCCCTGCTCTTTCCATTCTGTTGTATTGCCTCCTAACTTGGTAACTATGGAGCCACCTTGTAACTATCATTAATCAGTAGTTTGGTATGATTATTGTATGATCTCCAGAGTAGCACTGACAAGAAGGCATTGAACAATTGTGGGTTGCTTATGAAAATGGGACTCAAAGGCCATGGTCTGAGGCTCCTCTGCCTACTGCCTCACTGCTCCAAACCTACCTGGCTAGGGCCCTAACTCTGTCCCCAGACTGTAGAACCATCACTTCCCATCATTCCTGAGGATAAAGCCTCTGCATCTCGTAGGCGTCCAGTGCTCACCACTGTGGCTTTCAATGGATCTGTGGCATACTTGTGGCTGCAGAGGCAGGGGTTGGGGGGAGGGGACAAGTCCTTGGACTGAATATAGCAGGACTGGATGGAGGTCTTCTGGACCTTACTGGACCACTTAATTCATTGGAGCTGGAACAAATTACTTAATTTTTCTAAGCCTCCATTTCCTCGACTGTGAAGCTGGAATAAAACCTACCTAATAGAGCTTGTAAGAATTGTGAGAATTGAATCAAATGACATCTATGAAAATGCTTGGAAAAAAGACAGCACTACCTAAATGACCACAAGATATAATTCAGTAGTCTATACTACATTGTATTTTTGTGTAATAAAAAAAACTAGTGAATGTTAAATTGTAATTATATGACTTCATTTACTCATCCATGCATCCATTCCCAATCAACAAAGTTTTATGGACAGCAAGTCTGGGCCAGGCACTGTGCTTGGTGTTGGGCATATGACGATGTACAACTGAGATTATATTCCCATCTATTAGTTTTTAGTCTATTTGGGGGAAGGGACACAGTAAACCAAACAACCTTGCAAATGCATTTACAATTATGAATTATGCTAAATGACATAAAGGGAAAAGCGCAGGCTATTGTGAGTAAGGGTAGCAGCGGAGACACAAACCTATGAGAAGGACCTATTTAAGGTAGCTTATTGGGGCAAGAGCTTTCCAAGCAGCAGGAATAGCAGAGAAGGCCTCAATACATGAAAGCGCTTGGCAAATTCAAGGCTCCAAAAGGCTAGAACATAGGAAGGAAGAGGGTTCGTGTTGCCAAATAAGAGCAGGCAGAGCCAGAGGCAAAGAGGACTCTAGTTTTTGGTTATGAGAATGGGACATTTGAAACTAGTGGAAGTACAAAATAGAAGTTGCAAGAACAAGCGAATGCCCTTCCTAGAGAATTGTAGGTAGATGCTTTTGTAATCCATTCAGGTTGAAATAGGATACATTCATAAAGGTTCTAATCTCTCAGGTTATGTGATTTTTTGCAACAGTGCTCAGTATTTTGGTCCAGATATCCATTTTGGCATGGTTAATTGTGATTTTCCACATTATACTGTTTTATATAAATATTTCCATGTTTGTAGTCCACAGATTTATTATTTTTAATAGCTGTATAATAGTCCATCGCGATATTTTTGGACCTCCCAACCATTGCACTGATAGACTTTTTAGCTCTTCATATATATTATTTCTTTTAAAAATAGTGTTGCTGAAAAGAAAATAGTGCTGCTGAGAATATCATTTGGAATAGTTTTGTTTTCTTATGGGTTACTTCTTTAGGTTGCATTAATCTGTAGGTTAGATGGTTGATCTGATGCTCAGTTTTCCATTTTTTCATGCTTCATTTGCCCTGCTGGGATGTAGCCAAATTCCCACGGTACCAGGCCTCTTTGGGGGAGTTGGACCCGGAGGGCTGGTTACAGGCTGGGAGAAGCCCGTCCTCTTTAGAAGTATAGAGAATACAGGTCACTGTGTTAGTACATTTTATCCTCAAGGATGTTGCCTCCATCTGGGGGTTGTTCTGCACTCAGTTTCCTTGCTTGGCCAGTTCTCCAAAAGCCTAATCAGTTCCTCATCAGTCTTATCCATGGAACAAAGAAGTGTTAGGGCAATGAATTCAATTGTTAGCTGGAAGCAATTGTAAGGAGAGGCATAAAATCTCTGTGACTATAATTAACCAAAGGTTGTAATGACAACATCTAAGACAAATGGTTCCCTGGGTGCCAATTTTAAAAATTTAGTCCTTTCTTTGGTGTATTCATTATAAATATCTAGATGTTGTCTAGAAATTAGCCAGATACCAATTCAGCAAGCTGAGCAAGTATCAGGGAAATTCATCAAACAATTATCTTTTCCTTGCTTAATCATAGCTCACTCACTCTTCTGATCCAGCATACCTCTTAAGCATTTGTTATTTTTAATACTGGTCAAAAAGATATTGGAATAAAACAGAGTAAATGAGTTCATTTTGATTTGGGTGAAGGGTAGGGTTTAAGTTCAGTTCTCTGAAAATAAAATTTTATTCTCCATGTCAAACACACTGCAATGTAGTAATAATTCAGTCTAATGTTCTTGAAAACTGATCATTTCCAAAGGCCTTGTCTACTTTATCAAAGCAACAAAAGACAAAAATGGAATATAATAACATTTTTAACCTCTTACCTAGAAAGAGTATGTAGGAGAGAAGAGAGGCTCCTTTAGAAAGAGTATGTAGGAGAGAAGAGAGGCTCCTTCCAGAATCGTAGACATTTTGTTCAGAACCACCATCACTGACTATCAGGGATGTCTCTAGTTAGTAATAATGATAATATGACATGTCACAACTACAGAGTGATAACTCTGTGCCAAGCATAGTACTCTACATTATAGCCTTACATTAAGCCCATGAGGTGGGAATTCTCAAAGTCACACAGCTAGCGAGCAATAGATTGAAGATTCAGTCTGGTTTCAAAGCCAGAGCTCTTAACATCTTTTCTATCCTGGGTGTGTGATGGCTGGAGGCAGTGGGGGGCAGCATGACAAGCCCACACCCAGGAGTCAGGGCACCTAGAAGTACATGTCATGTTAGCCTCTGATCTGTTAGTTAAAAGTCTCATAAACTCCTTGAGGTTCCACTTTCTATAAAGCAGATGTGAGACCTGTTTTTCCTAACTCCCAATGTGAGAATATACTAAATAATATGTGTGAAAGTTCTTTGACAGCCAACCATAGAGTCCTATAGATATGTAAGGACTTACTATTTTGTACTAATTCTGCTATGAAGTGGTAAGATTTTTATACTTAAAATATGAGATATGTAAAATAGCTGCTCTGGGATGAGGATGCTAGGAGGGGTCAGATCCGATTATCACCTCCAGTGGTTTTCAAGTTCAAAATGAATCATCTGGAGCATTGACATGTCAAGGAATCAGATAATTCACAGTCAGTGTTCTGGTTTGCTAGCTGCCAGAATGCAATATACCAGAAACGGAATGGCTTTTAAAAAGGGTATTTAATGAGTCGCTAGCTTACAGTTCTAAGGCCGAGAAAATGTCCCAATTAAAACAAGTCTATAGAAATGTCCAACCAAAGGTATCAAGGGAAAGAGACCTTGGTTCAAGAAGGCCAATAAAGTTCAAGGTCTCTCTTTCATCCAAGAAGCACATGGTGAACACAGTCATAGTTTCTCCCTTACCTGGAAGGGCACTTGGGGAGCACAGTGTCATCTGCTAGCTTTCTCTCCTGGCTTCCTGTTTCATGAAGCTCCCTGGAGGTGTTTTCCTTCTTCATCTCCAAAACGCTAGCTGATGGACTCTCTACTTCATGGTGCTGCAGCATTCTCTGTTCTCTCTGAATCTCTTTCATTTTCCAAAATATTTCCTCTTTTATAGGACTCTAGAAACTTATCAAGACCCACCCAAATGGGTGGAGACATGTCGTCACTTAATCCAGTTTAACAACCACTCTTGATTAAATCACATCTCCAGGGAGATGATCTGATTACAGTTTCAAACATACAGCATTGAATAGGGATTATTCTGCCTTTATGAAATGGGATTTAGATTAAGGGAGATGATCTGATTACAGTTTTAAATATACAGTATTGAATAGGGATTTTCTGCCTTTATGAAATGGGATTTAGATTAAAACATGGCTTTTCTAGGGGACATACATCCTTTCAAACCAGCACAGTCAAGAAAGTAGTAGGAATCATGCCTGGTGTATGTGTGACTTGATGGATATGGTGACAGATGTAATGAAAGCATCACCAGACTTTCTAAACAGAGCTCCTTCTAGGAAAACTGATGCCTGTGGCAGGCTCTCTCCAGCGACTTCAGGTGGGGAACTGATCATAACAAATCATAAGATAAGCTTCAAGAAAAAGCCTGAGTGTTGGAAGAGGAATAGGTGTTCCTTCAGAGTGATCTTGGTGATGTAGCTCTGCCCAGCCTCTACGGTGTTTTGAGCAATCAACACATCTCAGGTCTTGGTTCAAAGACATGGGTTTATGGGAAATGGAATCTGTCATAGCTGATCCAAGCAGAACATGGAGGCCAGAGGAGAAATTTCAGCCATACTTCAAGTAAAGCCAGAAGACTAGTGGTTTTCAAACTCCAGGAGGACCAAAATATCTTTTAAAAATTGTTCAAATGCAGATTTCTGGGCTCCATTCTTTTGCTCTGGGTGGTTCCCAGGAACCTACATTCTAATACGCTCTTAAAGTGATTTCAATGCAGATAATGTACAATTTTCAGAAAAAAAATGTAGTAGATATGGGCAGGATACTGGGCAAGAGCTAACATGATAAAATTTAAAAAGCTAACATTTATTGAACACTTACAATGAACCAGGTTTTCAAGTACTATACATAAATTAACTCATTTAATCCTCACCATAATTCCATGAGATATACTTATTCAGTTTACAAATGAGATAATGGAGTCACAATTTGTTGAGAAGACAATGGTGCCTGTGATATCACTTCCTGGTCTCATAGTAAAATAAAAACTTGAATATCTCAGAAGAACTCTAGGAAAAGGACAGATTGTACAAATCCTATCCATAGGGATAGCTATTACTCCTTTCATTCTGGCAACATAGCCTAATTCTAATATTAGAAATTCATGGCAGCCTGGTAACTTAGGGTTGGGATGGAGCTTGGAGAGAATCTGTTGTTAGCATTTGTTTCATAGGGTGCAAATATTGAGACTGGGACCACAAATTTCCTATAGTTCCAGTTTTGTTTATCAGATCTCTGAAGCTGCCTTTCACCCAACCAGATTTCTCTCTGCTGGGTCCTATTGAAATGCTGCAGGTCTCATATTTGCCTGTCTGTACTTTTACAATGCTAACCATCCATGATGGCCAGTTAGCTTATTTAATTGGGGCCCATTGAGAATAAGTATCAGCAAACTCTAATTTTACTCTCTGTTGCAAAATAACATATTTGAAATCCTCCCTTTTCTTGGCTAAGAACATAGCAGCAGAAAAATTGGAGATCCCCTTTACTGGGATAGATCGTCCAAATTAAAGGGGACATAGTACTTGGATTGTTAGAAATGTTCTTTCTCTGATTTAATTATCCGTATGATTTAAGGAACCTTGACATTGGCTGAACATTGTTTAAAATTTTGCAGCTCCTCGTTTCAGACCCACATTTCTCAGTGCTTGACTGCTAAAATGTTCCACTTGGTTGTTCTGCTAGTGTGACCTCCCCCATGTATCCCAAATCAAATCCATCATATTCCCCACCAAATCATCTCTCCTCTTGACAACACAATTTCTGTTCATGATCACACTGTACTCCCAGTCTGGGCTCAGAACCACAGCTATCTTTGAATCCACCTTCCCTAAATAGTCAGCTACAGAATACATTCACCAGTTCTCTCCAATTTGCTTTTACTCCTCCAATACTTCACTAATTTCCAAATCATTACAATTCAGATGCTTTTTCACATTATGGTACCTGGACCATTTTCTGAAACTTCCTGTTCATGTCCTCCTCCTCTGTTGATCCTGTAGCCTCTTCTTCCTACAGTGGTTCTGGGATATTGAAACAATATAATTCTTTAACTCAACATCTCTCTGTGATTTTTATTGCCTACTAAATAAAATTCAGATTTACTAAATTCAAAGTCTTATGTGCAAGAGCTTCCATAACGTTACCCATTGTCTAGTCTTGCTCCCTATTGATTGTGATAACATGCTGTGATTAAAAATAGGGAGGCTGAGAGACATAACATTGGCAGGAAGGATTCCTACTGTAGATATGACAGTCAGGGAACATCTTTCATGAGGATGTGACAATACAGCCTGAGAGCTGAAGGATGGAAGGAGAGAGCCCTGCAAAGAGAAGTGGGAAGAGTGGGTGACACTTGGCACTCTGTATTGCTACTCTGCTTTCTAATTCTTCTCATGGGGGAAGAGCCCCTGGGCCTGATTATGTCCCTAGACACAATTTAGGCTCTCCTGTTTCCATGGTATTGTTCATTCTGCTCCCATCCCCTAGAATTCCTTTCCTTTTGCCTCTCTTTCTCCAGTTTTCATGTGGTAAGGCCCAGTTCAAACGTTACCACGAAGCCCCTGCCTCCATAGGAGCTCCCCTGACAGTATCAGCTCAAAGTAATCTTGCTTTTTCAACCTCCACCCATTCAGGGGCTTATCTTGTGCTGCTCTTTTCTTTCATGTCTCTCATCTCCATTACTAGGTAGTAAATTCCTCTGAGGTAAAGATTATGTTTTATATTTTAGCATTCCTTATAGCACCTTGAAGCAACTCCATATAATAAACCTTCACATAGTAGAAATTTAGTAAAATTTTTCTGGATGCATGAATGAATGAATGAATGAATGATTCAAAGGCAGATTATGTCTTAGCATTGTTATCCTGCAATCTTTCCTTTATTTACTTTTGCAGACCGGGATAGCTATGACCACAGCTGGCACTGCGATGCTGGTGAGGATACCTTGCATATTTAAAATGATGCGGAGAGAAGAAGAGGAATGATGAATGAGCTCAGGAAGACGTGATGGCTTCTGCAATGACACTAATAAATGGAATGCAAAATTCAGCTCCAATACTTAAGATTGGAAACTAATTACAAGCAAGCAAGCAAGGAAAATGAATGTGTGTGTGTGTGTCGAGGGGAGCATATGCAGTAAATGAAAAGATAAAAAGCTACATGCTGCCAATGGGGCAGAAATGTAAAATTTCTAGATTAGGGTTGTTCTACTATTCATTTACAACCCTTTTTATTTAATAGGAAACCAATCTTTAGAGATTTTTAACACAGTCTGGGGGAACATGGATAAGACAAAGAGCTTAATACTGCAGATCGAATCAGAGCCGTGGCGGTGGACTGTCAGGCAGGATGCAGCTGTAAACGCCCCAGCAGGGTGGAGAACACACTAAACAGCCCTAAAAAACATTCTCTCACTAAAGCACTTGTGGTTCAGAAATGTTTTTGTCATGATTTTGGTTGCTGGGTACTTAGAAAATGGCAAGTCACAGACACTCCATTCTATCAGTCTGAAGTGCAAAAGAACTGGAGCATAATGCAAAAGATAAAAGTAAAAGATATGGCAGTCAGAATGACAAGAGGTGAGTGAATGGTGTGAGCCCCAGGAGGTATTTTTGACCAAGTTATTTTAAGATTGAGCTTTAAAAAGAAGTTAAGATGGGGAAGGATGGTGCAAAAACACTGTGGAGGCTCCAAAGATCTAAGAATCAGTTGTTGAAACACACTGGTATAAGATGTGGCAAAGTGTTGCCAATGGGATAAAAATGTTTGGTGGGAATGGTGGTGAGGAAACAGGGCTTCCTGGGCCTAGCAAGAGATTTGATTGGAAGGGCCTTTAGGGCTAAACCCTGAGTTCCCTGGAAGAGCTACCAGGACTGAGCTCCACTCACAGGTGCTTTACTGTCCCCTGATTATCAGCTGGGATCAGCAGAGGTTCATTCATTTATTCATCCAACGAATATTTATTGATGGCCTACTAAGTGACAGACACTGTCACAGATCCTGGGGAAACAGCTGTGAATAAACCAGGCAAAAATCTTGGCCCTCATTGAATTTATATTCTAAGGAGGTGAAGGGGAGACAGACAATTGTTCTAGTTTGCTAGCTGCCAGAATGCAACACACCAGAAACGGATTGGCTTTTAATAAAAGGAGATTTATTTTGTTAGTTCTTCAGAGGAAAGGCAGCTAACTTTCAACTGAGGTTCTTTCTTACGTGGGAAGGCACAGGATGGTCTCTGCTGGCCTTCTCTCCAGGCCTCTGGGTTCCAACAACTTTCCCCAGGGTGACTTCTTTTTGCATCTTGAAAGGCCTGGGCTGAGCTGCCAGTGCTGAGATGAGGAATGCTGAGCTGCTTAGGCTGTGCTACGTTGTGCTCTCTCATTTAAGCACCAGCCAATTAAGTCAAACGTCATTCACTGCAGCAGGCACGCCTGCTAACCGACTGCAGATGTAATTAGCAACAGAGAGGTTCACATACCATTGGCTCATGTCCACAGCAACAAAACTAGGTACGTTCACCTGACCAAGCTGACAACTGAATCTAACTACCACAACAATTAAAACCATAAAGAAGTAAAATGCATAGTATGTCAGATATTGACAAATGACACAGAGAAAATAAAACAGGATGGGGGATAGTGTGTGGCTGGTGATATCTCCTTTGCGGCTCCCTAATGAATAATGATGTTGAGCATCCTTTCATGTGCATATTTGCTGTTCCTATATAAGGGAATGTTTGATGAAATGTCTACCCAAATCCTTTGGCCATTTTAAAATTGGGTTCTTTGTTTTCTTATTATTGAGTTGTCAGAGTTACTTATATATTTCTGAATAGAAATCCTTTAACAAATTTATGATTTGCAAATATTTTTGGCTTGCCTTTTCCTAATGAGGCTCTTAAAGAGTAAAAGTTTTAATCTTGACAAAATCCAATATATATTTTTTTATGGATTTTGCTTTTAGTAGCATATCTAAGAACTCATTGCCTAATTACTGGTCACTAAGTTTCCCACTCCCTCAACCCCCCATGTTTTCTTCTTGTAGTTTTATAATTTCAATCCTACATTTAGCCTTTGATCCATTTTGAGTTCATTTTTGCAAATGGTGTGACATAAATATCTGAGTTCTTTATACTTTCTTTTTTTTGCAAATGAATATTCGATTGTCTCAGTACCATTTTTCGGAAAGATTCTCCTTTCCCCCATTGAAGTTTCTTCATGCTTTCATGAAAATCAATTGAGTATAAGTGTAAATGTTTATTTCTGGATTCTTAATTCTTTCCCATTGATTTATATGTGTCTTTCCTAATGCCAATCCTGCACTGTCTTGATTACTGTAGTTTTAGAGTAAAATGAAATTTAGTAATCTAAGTCCTCCAATTTTATTCTTCTTTTCCAACATTGTTTCAGCTATTTCTAGTCCTTTGCATTTTCCTATGCATTTTAGAATCAGTTTGTCAATTTCTATAAAAAAATCCTACTGGGATTTTGATAGGGATTGTCTTGAATCTATTTATAGATCATTTGGGGGGAGAATTGCCATTTTAACATTATTGAGTCTCCAAGTCATAAACATGGAATGTCTTTTCCTTTATTTAGCTCTTATTTACTTTAGCAATTTAGCTCTTCTTTAACAGTGTTTGGTGGTTTTCAATATACAAGTCTTGCCCTTCTGTTTTATATTTATTTCTAAGTACTTTTTTCTTTTTGATGCTATTGGGAATGAAATTGTTTCCTTAATTTCATTTTTAGATTGTTTCTTGCTCATATGTAGAAAATTTTTGCATAGTGATTAGATATCCTGTGAACTTGCTGAACTTATTTATGAGCTCTAATACATTTTTGTGTTTCATAGGATTTTTCTACATATCAGATCATGTCATCTGTTGAATAAAGAGAGTTTACTTTTTTCATTCTAATATGCATGTCTTTAAGTTTTTTTCTTGCCTTATTACACTGGTTAGAATCTCCAGTACACACTGAATAAAGGAGTGAGTGTGGACATCCTTGCTTTGTTCTTAATCTTAAGGTAAAGCATTCAATCTTTCACCATTAAGTATGATGCTAGCTATATGTTGTTTGTAGATTCTCTTTATCAGGGTAAAGCTCTACTGTATTCCTAATTTGCTGGGATTTTTTTTTTTAATGCTAATCCAACCTAACATTTCTTGGATAAATTCTACTTGGTGGTAGCTTATAATCATATTTTATATGCTACTGGATTTGGTTTGCTAAAATTTGTTAAGGATTTTTCACCCATAAATTCATTTATGTCTGCTGTTTTGTTTTCTTGAGATGTCTTTGTCTGACTTTTGTATCAAGATGATATTGGCCTCATACAAGGAATTTGAAAGTGATCCCTTCTCTGTTTTTTAAAGAGTTTGTGAAGGATTGGAATTATTTCCTCTTTAAATATTTGGTATAATTCACCATCAAAGCTATTTGGGCTTGACAGTTTTTAATCACTAATTCAATTTTTTGTTTGTTCAGAGTCAACAGAGGTTTTATATTTTTTCTTGAGCCAGTTTTGGTAATTTGTGTCTTTCTAGGGATTTGTCCATTTCATGTAAATTGTCTATTTTTTTTTTGTATAAAGCTGTGGTGGTTTGAAGCTGGCTGGTACCACAGAAAAGTCCATGTTCTTTTCATCCATTCTTGTAGGTACAGACCTATTGTGAGTTGGACCTTTTCATTAGCTTATTTCAATTGAGATATGACCCACCTCTTTCACATTGGGTCTTAGACCTCACACTAGTATCCTTTATAAGAGATGAAATTAAGAGACACTCAGAAAAAAGCCCCAGAGAAGCTAGAAGAGGTCCCACAGAAGTTCAGAGAGCAAGCCACTGGAACCAGAAACTGAAAGCAACAAAAAGGACTGGTAAATGCCAGCTATGTGACTTCCCATGTGACAGAGGTGTCCTGGCTACCAGCAGCCTGCCTTCAGAGAAGGCATCGTCCTGTTGATGCCTTAATTAGTACATGTCCAAGGTCTTAGAACTATAAAGTTGTAAATTAATAAATCTATTGTACAAGCCAACCCATTTCTGGTATATTGCATTCCATCAGCTTTAGCAAACTGAACAAAAGCTATCTGTAATATTAATTTGTATTGTTTTATTTTGTAAGGTTGGTAGTTATTGCCCCTCTTCCTTTCCTGATTTTGGTAATTTGTGACTTTTGTCTCTTTTTTGTTTTTTTTTGCCAGTCTAGATAAAGGATTTTCAACATGTTAATCTTTTCAAAAAACCAACTTTTGGTTTTCACTATTGCTTTTGTTTTCTTTTTCATCATTTTCCACTTTAAGCTTTATTATTTCTTTCCTTCTGATTAATTTTGGCTTACTTTACTGTTCCACTATTTCTAGTTTCTTAAGGTAGAAGCTTAAATAATTGATTTACGATCTTTCTTCTTTTCTAATATAGGCATTTATAGCTACATATTTCCCTCTAAGCCTTGCTTTAGCTACATTCTGCAAATGTTGATATGTTGAATTTTCATTCATCTCAAAATATGCCTTCTGATTTTTCCTTTGACACATAGGTTATTTAGAAGTGTGTGGTTTAATTTCCAAACATTTGTAGATTTCCAAAATCCCCTTCTGTGTTTGATTTCTAATTTAGTTGCATTGTAAGAGAGAACATACTTTGGATGATTTCAAACCCTTTGAGTTTATTGAGACTTGTTCTGTGGCCAAGCAAATGGTCTATCCTGGAGGATGTTCTAAGTAGGCTTGAAAAGAATGTCAATGCTGCTTTCTCTGGGTGGAATGATTTATAAGTATCAATAAAGTCAACTTGGTTGATAGTATTGTTCATGTCGTCTGTATCTTTGCTGATTATCTGCATTGTTGTTCTATCAAGTAGTGAGAGCAAGCTATTAAAATCTCCAAATGTCATTTTCAAGTACAATGATCTCTAGCTCAGGTTATTGCAATAACCTTGATATTCTGTATTCACCAATGCTGATTTATTTTTCTCCATGAAATTTATTGTCTTCTGACATTGTATATATTTTTGCTTTTATTGTAGAATATAAATTCCAGGAAGTCAGGGATTTTCTAATTTTTTTTTCATCCCTCTCATATCCCTGGCACTTAGAACAGGGCCTGACAAATATTATCACTCAAAAATGTTTGTCAGATGAATAAATAAATAAATAAAAATGGCACCCTCCAAACTTTAGGGGGAATGCAAGACTTCTCATCCCCACCATCTGCAGGAGATCTGAAATGGGTCAATGTTATTGGATTACTGAGATAGATTCAAGCTAAAAGGAGGTGGTATAGATAAGGGGTAACTATTACTTTTGGTCATAAGAAGAAACTCTCTTTTTCCTTTCATGTTTTGTCCTTTGGGTTTATCTTTTCTTGCATTTTCTAGTCACCAGTCACCAGTAAGACTTGATAGCCAGAATTGGATGTAAGTTTAAAGAAAATAAGCCATTGTGCTTGACTTTGATCCAGGCCATTTGGCTGCCTTCTCCAGGCAAAGGAATTACACCGCCAGGTAGCCCAGTTCTGCCCAGTGGGGGTTAATTCCTAAGTGAGGAGGGCAAGAAGGAGCTAAAAATTCATTGTAATAAACAGAAATGTGTTCCCCTGCTTATGTGTATATACTGTTCCCTTCTGAGGGAGGTGGCCATAAAAGTGGCTGGTCTAAGATTGGATATTTTGGATCCCAGTCAAATATCATTCTATCTTAGCATGATTGACACTATCTCCTCTGATGTACATCTTGAGGAGGCTTTGACACTTCATGCTTATTCTGATTTGCAAGGCTGTACTATATGACGACTTCAGAAACAGAACCAGTATAGATCAGTTGAGTGCTTGGCTGTATGTCAGACACTTTATATAACATATATGCTTAATCAGTTAAAAATGAAAGATTGACTGGATATTTTCCTTAACCTAAACTTTTCATACAGTATGTTTTTAACAAACTAGAGCTCATTGAAGAGGTCTAAGCTGGAAACAACAATTTGGGCAACATGTGTTGCCCAATACATAATTAAAGATGTGGCAATGAATGAGATTCCCTAAGGATTGAGAAGAAGAGAGGGCCAAAGACAAAGCTTGAAGAATGGCAGTGTTTAATGGCCAAATAGAGGATGATGAGCCTAGAAAGGTAGGAAAGGAGTAGCCAGAGATGTAGGAGAAAACTGGGAGAATATTGTTATGTTCCAGAAGCTATGCTTCAGCTTTCTGAAAACTTGCAGTTCTCACAATGCACTTTCCTTTGGGGTGGTCTAACTCCTGGTAAAGTGCCTGATATTTAATAATAAATTCTCATTAATTGAATGATCTTGAAATTGTTTTTGACAGTAAATAAATAATTCTCAACCAGAAGTATATAGAGCTCTGGAAGGATGGAGAGTTTTATGTTAATAGCACACTGCATTTTTATCTGAATTATTTATCCCAATCCTTGTGTGTCCCCCTCCAAGGGTGATGTAAGCATTCCTCAAGACCCTATTATCCAACATGATTTTTTGGCATTCTAGTAGTAACTTGAATATTTGATGTCAGTGAAACATGACAAGAAGCACTGTACAAATAAAGTTGAATTAGTAACATTTCAGCTTTCCTGGTGATAAAATACCTATTTTTCACTGTGATAACTGTGGCAGTAAATCACCAATGAATGTCTATTTTAGTACTTCAGTCTCAGTCAAAAATTTATTTGTAACGAAACTATTTGGTTCATTCATTCACTCATTCATCCATCAAGCAAATATTAAGTGCCTAATAGATGCCAGACACTGGGAATGTTAAAAATTTAAGATGGTTGTCAGGCTTTGATCTGCATCAAAACTACCTGACCCACAATTAGCTTCAATCTCCCACTTCTCATATCCAGTTTAGTATGTCCACTCTGAGTCCAAAAACCTATATTTTTAGCAGGTTCACCATGTGATTCTGATGTACAAACTTTTCACATTATTAAAGTTTTAGAATTGTTTAAAACATTTAGCAGAAAAATGAAATGCAATAAAATGTTACAGGTATTAGATAGTGGTATATACAGGGTAGAGTGTATATTAAATTTTATTATATTCATGTTTTACCATAGCAGTAAACTGTATATTCAACAGTACTAGTACAATTTTCAATTACAGGTGGGAATTTTTTGTTTGGGTTTTAAAGATCTAGCTATATAATTTACTCTCATTAATATTGTAGCAATTTTTAATGTCTTTAAAATGATCATAAAGACAAGAGAATTCTGTAAACATATAAATATCATTATATCAATGCATCCAACTTTAGTAGGAATGAGGAAAACATCTGGTGACTCCAACTTAAAGTGCTAGGAGCCTACTCTAAGGGTAGGGTCCATGGGACTGGACCTCCCTTAAATGAAAGTGTTTTTCCCTGTTTTTGTTTTGTTTTACTTTTGCTTTTGTCTTCTAGGCTCTTTTAGAGCCCATTGATAGAACAGGTACAAAAACATGGGAGAAGTATTCATAGCCGTCTTCTATTAAAACCCCATAATGAAGCAAAGTGCAAAATTCTGAGCCTTGCACTGAAAGATACAACCTTCTCTTTAAAGAGGAACTGATAGTTTTGCTTCCCAGAAGGAGGCATTATTCACCATGCCATTCACAAGGAAAATGGAGCTGTGAGGAACAGATCAGCCCCACTCCCCATTGTTGGGCAAACCTGATGTTCTTTGGTTCTGAGAGTAGGAATAGAAGTAGATTAGAAGCAAGAATTTAACAGGTTCTCTTCAAAATGGGATGAAAATAGCACTGAAAATTAGAAAAACTTTCTGGAATTTCTTCAAAATATCTCTTGAATTAGTGCTTCAAGATGTGTGGCAAAGACTGATACTGCCAACAAAAATTCCTGCTTTTCCTTTCCTTCCGGGGCACAAAGATGAACTACATTTCCCATCCTTCCTTGTGTTTTGTATGGTCATCTGGCTAAATTCCAGCCAATGGACTGTGAGTGGAAGTGATGGGCATCACCTCTAGGCTTTACACATTAAAGCTTCCCCATGTGGTCCTCCACAGCCCTGCTCCATCTGCTGCTGAGTGATGACATCATCCAGGCAACATGTGGAAGCCACAAGTTGAAAATGGTGGCATCTACCAGCCTGGGCCCTTGGATGATTGTATGGAGCAGAGATACTTTACCCTCATTCCTCCCATCCCAGTGCCAATAGACTTTGCTTGGGAGAGAAATAAATGTTTACTTTGTTAAACCTCTGAAATGTGGGGGTCTGTAATGATAGCCTACTTAAATTAATACAGGGCATAAGGATATAGGCAATTTGTGCCGTGACACCATGCACTGGCCTATTATTTCTGGAAAACAGAATCCTGAACATAGTTCCATAATTCTACTACAGATATTGCTTTTGTCACAATCCCCCACTGACAGAATTGTCTAGAAAAGACTCCTCTGGCGCCAGGGGTCAAGACTTAAGCTGGCAGGAGCACTGTAGTTCTGTAAGAACAACTTTTCTCTTAGCCTTTGGAACATGGGCCTTGCACAACAAAGAACAAAAAATAAAACTCAGACCTTCTGACTCCAAAACCTGGAGCAACATAGCTGGATAGAAGGAAAGCAGAGCACCATTCCAAAGGAGCATGATGGGCAGCATGGACAGAACCAGAACTCAGGACCACCTTCCAGGACCCTCACTGCACTTGCCATGAGATTGGCAGGCTCTGTCAGTAAAATTTAAAGAGAAAAACCCTCCTGTTTTTTAAGTATTTTTTTTTTGTATGCTGTATGGCAGGGGTCACATTTCATTCTTCTTCCATGTGAGTATCCCCTTATTGCAGCACCATTTGTTGAATTTTTGTTTGTTTGGTTGTTTTTGTTTGTTTGTTTGTTTGGGAAGTGCCCAGGCTAGGAATCAAACCTGGGTTGTCCACATGGCAAGTGAGAATTCTACCACTGAATTGCAGCCCCCTTTTATGTATTTTGTTGTAATGAAATTGGAAAGCAAATTTTACAATGTTCAGAATCATTTGATAGGATTGCCCCCCCCTTTTAAGGGGACATCTGAACATGTCCCCTATCCCACAGAATCTACCTTTCACCCTTCAACACCATATCTCCTGTGTTACCAGCTTCCTACTGAGTAGCTATGCCAGGTATTGCCCATTCCAAATACAATCTCAGTGTGTATAGAAAGTATTCAAGAATTTGCAGCCTAACTTTTATAAAATTTCAGCTTTATCTCCAAAATACATGGGGAAAATTTATAGAATTGATCAGAATAAAATTATGGCTAAGATAATGAGGTCTGATTTAGACAGGCCTGAGTTCAAGTTCTGACTCTGCCACTGATAAGCATGAGCACTTGGGCAAGTCCCTGACCTCTCTAAGCCTCAAGTTCCTTATCTGTAGAGTGAAACTAAATATAGAACCTCCCTCATAGGGATGTTGTATAGGCTAAATGAATTGATGGATGTAAAAATATCTAGAACCAGGGCTCAAAGACTGGCCTCGGAAAAGGAGGCCAGTCTTAAAACCTTAAACCTTTCAGTCACTTTAGATGACTCTCCTTTCCAGTTTCATTAAATAGCTACCACCATTATTCTATGTACCATGCAAAGGTGTAATACATGGCTTTATATACATTATGTTATTTACTCTTTTATATGAAGTAGGTATTCTTATTAACCTATTCTGCAGATGAGAAAACTGAGGCACCAAAAGACTAGGTAATTTGCCTAAGCTTATACAGCTAATAAGAGACAGAACCAGAGTTCAAACCTAAGTGCTCTGACCCCTAAGCCTTAACCTACGGCACTGTGCTGCTTCCACTTCCATTCAGCCAATTTTGCTCATGTAAAGAGACCTCTCGTGTGAGTAGGTGATCCTTCAGAAAGGCCAATAAATAAAATACAGTTAATCAGAACTTCATATTTGCACCCATTTTTTCACTCCAGCACTTGCAGAATTTGGGAGTCTCTCCCCATGGGGTTGTTGTTGACCTTCAGAGGCACCTCCCTCCTCTAAATGTCTGCAGTTCTCTGGCATGGTGAGCTCCTAGGACTGTTGCTACAATCTTCTGGAAAAGAGAAGCAAGAAAGAGGAGCCTCTTGGCTCCAACACATTCTTAACGCTAGGGAGAAGAGCTGTGCTAAGAGGCCAATCTGTCACTGCTTCTATATTTAGCACCATCTGCCAGGAATATTTCAAACTGCCTATTTTAGTATATGCCGTTTTGTGCAAATGTGATTGCTCCACCACTAGTTCGTGGGAAACCAAAGGCATTAACTGGATTTTCTAGTTGTTTTTGTTAAGTATTGTGAGATGGCTCTTCAGCCAACCTTAAAATGAAATGTGGGAAAGGACGGAGGCAGAGTTTTCCCAGGGCATCAGTCCCAGAGGCCCACACTTCTAGTGACTCAAAAGTAATCCAGGGATGGCAACTGAGGATGAGGTGGAGGAGGCTCTGCTGGGAAAATAAAAGGAATGCCAAAGGTCTAAGGCTCTTAGACAGTTTCTCTGAGGCAAAGTGATGAACTTGCCCATTTCAGAGTCTTCCACCCCAGCTCCATAAATCACTGTCCAGGTGATTTATTTTTGCAGCCTTAATCAAACCCTAGTCTAGCCTTCTTGCCCCATCTCAGAGAACAACCAAGGCTGCCCTTTTCTGAGGCCAGTCTTTGAGCCCTGGTTCTAGATATTTTTACATCCATCAATTCATTTAGCCTATACAACATCCCTATGAGGGAGGTTCTATATTTAGTTTCACTCTACAGATAAGGAACTTGAGGCTTAGTGAGGTCAGGGACTTGCTCAAGTGCTCATGCTTATCAGTGGCAGAGTCAGAACTTGAACTCAGGCCTGTCTAAATCAGACCTCATTATCTTAGCCATAATTTTATTCTGATCAATTCTACAAATTTTCCCCATCCAGTCTCTCCAATTTCTTCCTCCATTGATAGAGATGATAATTTTTCCTATCCATTTATTTTTCCAGCTTATTTTTCAGATTCTTTTAACTTAACTGGAGGAGATCTGATCATAAGTTTGTTTCCAGACTCCCTTGGAGAACTCTCCCAGATTTGTTCCAGCAATAGCCCAGTGAATTGGTGAAGGCTCTGAGTTTGCCTTTGAACAAGAAGTGGTTATTGGGAGCAGTTGAGCAGCCTCATGAGCAGTTGCTTCAGCAGCAGCAGAGGTGAGTGTGGCTAGAGATTTACAGTATCTGGATTTATAGGTGGAGACATGGTCATATCTGGACACATGGTTATTTGCATTTAGAAAACAGGAAGCCAATATCAATGACAAGTTCTGGTTGGAAAAGGAATTGCCTCCAAAGGCTGGCATGTAACTGGGTTGAGGAGACTGACAATGGAATAATCCAGCTGTCTTGGGTGATTTTCAAATCTTAACAGTGGCTAAATCTAGGCAAATTGTGGATTATTATAACAGGAAAATCTTGAAATATATACACAAAGCCCAATTCCTGAGGATAATCCATTTTCATTAAATCCCCCTAGGAGAAAGATTAGAAGAGATGACTATGTCCATGCTGGCTATGTTTTGGAAGGTTGGGAACTGAGTTCTTGAGAAGTAAAGGGATTGAAAAATGCAAGTGGTATATACTAGAGATTGGAAATCAGATCTCTTAATGGCCAGCACCATACCACCATATTCCACCATATAACAAGTCATCCTAAAACTTAGTGGCTTAAAACAAGAACAACAACTTTATTACTATCTCTCATGGATTGTCCTTGGTAGGTAGTTCTCACCTGGGGTCCTCTTGAAGGAAGCTTCCTTACCACTTGCCTGGAAGTTGGTGTTGACTGTCAGCTGGGACCTCAGCTTGGCTGTCAGTCAGGACAACTATACATGGTCTAAGGGTGCTGTGCTTTCCCACAGCATGTGGGCTGAGTTCCCAGAGGGAGAGACCCAAGCGAATGAGGAAGAAGTTGGATCATCTGTTGTAACTTAACTTTGAAATCCACATGGTGTCACTTCCTACGGAGGTCACAGGCTAGCCCAAATTGAGAGGGAAAGAACATAAACCCCACTTCTCAGCAGGAGGAATATCAATGCCACATTGTAAGAAGGGCATGTGCGATGGGATATATTTAGGGGTGATCATCTTTGAAAACTGCAATCTGTCATACCAATTACATTGGTCTAGGGGAAGAACATGGATTTTGAAGAAATTGAGTGTGGTAGGGTAGCTTGTGTTGGGGTGCCAGAGGTGTGGCAGGGCAGTGAAGAACCAAGAATACAAGAAGTTCATTCATATATTCAACAAATGTTTATTGGGTATCTACAATATGCCAGAAACTTGGAATTTGGAAGTAAGAAGGGATAAGACCCCTGCTTTCCTCTGGGTTATAGTCTGGTGGAGAGACAATGAACAACTGATCAAATAAATTCAGAAGTGCCATGAGGAAATAGAAAGTAGGGTAAGGATATTGACAATATTGGAGATAGGGTTCTACTTTTAGATAAAGTACTTAGGGAAGACCTCTCTTCCTAAATACTTTATCTAAAGCAAGAATATTTGAGCAGAGGCTCGAATGAAATGAGGAAGTGAGTGAATTATGCAAACATCTGGAGGAAGAACATTCCAGCCTGAGGGATGATTAGGCACAAAGTCCCTGCAGAAGAACAAGCTTGGCATGTTCAAGGAATAACAAGTGGCCATTGTGACTTGAGTGGAGGGAATGAGTTGGAGAAGGGTTAGAAATGAGGTATGAGAAATCACCAGTAGTAAATCCTTAATTTAGGCCAAAATCCAATCAAAACATTGCTTTTGTTAAGATTTGTTTCCCCAGGCTTAGGTTGGAAAAACAACTTCTCATTAAAAAGTATCCATCATTAATATTGGCTTTCTGTCTTCTAAATGCAAATGACCATGTGTCCACTTGGGGCAGAGCTGACAGAATACAAATTTTGGAAAGCATCTCTGATGTGACTACATGAATGTAGAACCATCTGGCCACCCTCAGGGTACCTGACCACCACTTACCATAGCCAATCTGGTCTGTGTCGCAGCGTCTTTTTCTTCACAGAGTAACTATGACAACGGAGTGTGAAGTGTGGGGTCTGCAACAACCTTTTATTTGTACACAATATGTGATGCTATCAGGATACAGCATTGTGAATCAGTGCAGTGTCAGCCTCTCACTTTGATAATGAACAAGTTATCTGTTATTTGATTCAATTAATGGTTTGTTAGTGTGATAGATTGAACTGTACCCCAACAAAAGGTACATTCTTTTTTTCCCCTTATTATTTATTTATTTTTAATCCACATGTTTTACTCATAGAAAGTGCTTTCTTAACATTAATCTGTGTTCTTGTAGGTATGAACCCATTTGCAAATTTGATCCTTTAAAGATATTATCATCCATTAAGGCTGTGAATAGGATATTCTTAGATCTTATTTAGGAGTGAATCAGGTGGGCTTCAATCCATGTTATTGGAGGCTTTATGAAGAGACTTCAGAGAAAGCCTTAGAAAGAGATCAAGGACATTGCCACCTGATGGGAAGCAGAGAGGCAAGCCAAGTAACCCCAAGGATTGTGGCAAGCCAGCACCAGAATGCTACAGGCTTTAAGGAGAAAGCACGGCTTTGACAATGCATTAATGTTAGACTTCTAGCCACCAAAACCACCAGCCAATAAATTCCTGTTGTTAAGCCAACCAGTGTGTGGTATTTGTCATAGCAACTTGATTAACTAAGACAGTTATTGTTTTTACCATGATTCTTTCATAACAAGGTGATTAATATGTACTGTAATCTATAACATCATTTCCCAAACTTATGTGATCAGAACACCGTATCAGTTTTCTATTGCTGCTGTAACAAATTTAAACATTACAAATTTGTTACAGTACAATTCTATTGGACAAAAATTTTCCATGGGTCTTAATAGGCTAAAATTAAGATTCAGCAAGGCTGCATTCCTTTCTTGAGGCTCTAGGACAGGATTTGTTTCTTTGTTTTTTCAGACTTCAGTGTCTTGCAGTTGTAGGACTGAGGCCCCCATTGCATTGCCAGCTGTCAGCTGAGATCCCACTCACAGCTTCTAGAGGCCACCCACATTCTCTGGTTCACAGCCCCTTCCTTTATCTTCAGACCAGCAATGGTGGGTAAGTCACTCTCATGCTTCAAATCTCTCCTACTTCTTCTGGGCCATGTAACTTTGGCCATAGCCAGGCAAGGTTCTCTGCTTTTAAGGTCTCATGTGTTAAGAGTAGGCCCAACTCATAAAGATAGATATATTGACCAATGGAACTGAATAGAGTGCTCAGATATAGACCCTCTCATCTATGGACATTTGATCTTTGATAAGGCAGTCAAGCCAACTCATTTGGGACACAACGGTCTCTTTAATAAATGGTGCCTAGAGAACTGGATATCCATATGCAAAAGAATGAAAGGGGACCCGTATCTCACACCCTATA
>PVIY010027807.1:0-33812 GCA_004026745.1 Myrmecophaga tridactyla | reverse complement strand
ACCCTGAACCTCATCGGCCTTCTTGAACCAAGGTATCTTTCCCTGGATGCCTCTGATTGGACATTTCTATAGACTTGTTTTAATTGGGACATTTTCTCGGCCTTAGAACTGTAAACTAGCAACTCATTAAATTCCCCTTTTTAAAAGCCATTCCGTTTCTGGTATATTGCATTCCCGCAGCTAGCAAACTAGAACAGGCACGTTATGGAAAACTAGTTTAAACTGGGTATCTTTCATATTCAATGAAAGAGACATTCTAGATTAGGTATTTACATAGCCCCGTGTTCTGTGATGTGCATACACCTCTGTAATTGCACTTACATGCATTGCATGGTATTTGTCAGTCTCAGTGATGATGTATTATCTTCATTATTGCTTAGTATAGTCTGGCAATTAATGGGTAATAGGTAAATGTTGAATAAAGAATAAATAAATGAATGAATGAGGAATCATTTAGCTTTTAGTGTCCTACCCTTTTTCTCACAAGAGAAAGTTTTAAATCTACTTTGTATGATCTGGTCCTATAATGACTCATTTTAAGACACATATAGAAGCTGTAAAAAATTTTCCAAATGTATATTTACCAGTTTCCCTAACAGTATTTCTAGTACTATAAAACTGCAGCAACATACCTCTTCTTGTTACTTTGCTAACTAAGTATAGTTAAGTCCTGCAGCCTGGGTTCATGAGATTGGCCTAATAATCAGAATTCATATCTGTATTATTCCAAGTATAGAAAATACTTTATACTGTTCTGAATGGTTTCCATAATGAGAACCTTAACATGTTGGATTTTCAGGGAAATTTGCATGCTATAAAGCCTTGATAGATTTGTTTTATCATCTTCATCTGTTGAGGCTTCCAGGTTGAACAAGTTCATTACTTCTTTATTTCTCAGATTTGGGTTATGTCTTATTTCCAAGTATAATATTTTGGAGGTAAGTTTTTTGTGCCAATTTAGGTCCTTTGATGATAATAACTAAGTTATTCAGTATCATTTTCTTTCACTTTACTTGTGGCTCAAGTTTTTATAGATGTTTCAGAACAAAGCAGGGTGTTACTAAATATTTAAAATACTTGTTCTCTTGGCTCCTTGTCTCCATGTTAGCTTCGACTTGCACAGCCAATGCAGTTCAAATCTTAATTCATTGAGCGCTCTCTTCCCCCTAGATTTGGTTTCATTACTGAATTTAGAAGTATAGCCAAAAAGGAGTTGTTCAGCTTTTATTTTGTCCTCTTTACTCTGTCGTTTAATCAATTATTGCTGTGTAATACCATTAAAATATACCCTTATTGGTGTTTCTCACTTTTGTAAAGAGTTTTCTTTCTGAAGCAAAACTATATGTGATTTTTTTAAAAGGCTGTCAAAATAAGCATATATATTTCAACAATTTTATGGATGTGATCCTATACACCCTTATCTTTTCCACTTCAGGCATAGTCCTTTTATATTTTTTAGCTTTATGACATCTTTCTGCTTAAAGGAATGCATTTCATGTCAAAGAGGGTTGAGTACACTTTAGCCTGCCTCTAGACATCTAAATGCAAAAATTTAATGAGGAATGAGTTCAAAAATGTAGTTAGTGCTTGCGGTGAAAATATGGCTAGTGACTTCCTTGTCATACTTTTCTAGGAAGGTTCTACAGATGGTGACACTGTACCAGTTATTAATTTGCTAGTGCTCCAATTTGAATATGAGTTGGAAGAACAATCTCATGTATACAATATATTGTGAGTTTTGGGGCGGTGTTAGTAAGAAACCTTTTTGGTGTCCTTGCTTAACTCTTTAAATTTTGTCAAGTAAACTGTCTAAAACATTAGCTTACTTTAGTCACTTGATGTTTAAAATGGAATCAAACCTTCCAAGGTCATTAGGGGATTATTTATTCCAGTTCCCTCTTTTTTAATGGCAATGAAAGTAAAGCCAGAGATTAACTGAAGTGAATGTCATGCAGACAAAGGTTGGTCTCCTAAGCTAAATGTGGATCCATCTGTTTATGAAAATAAATCTGGTAGTAAAGTGGATGGGGAGATAAATGTCAGAGAGACAAGTTAGACTGTAATTAATCAGTTTGATTCCCTGAATGAGAACCCTAACACTAGGCTCAAGAGATAGGGAAGGCTTTGGGAATCTTGGTGCTCCAGGTCCCTCCCTTGAAGGATTCCAAATATGCTTGTATCTGGAAAGGCCATCCAAGGAAGCTGTTTCCGCCCCAGATGGGTCTGTCCTCCAGCTTCCAGGGCTTTGAGCCAAGGGGCCTTAGACATCCTTACCTCTCCAGAGGTAGAGACATGGCAGCAAAGGGTAGAAAAAGGAAGGAAGGGAATGAGGGTGGGATGGGGAAGCAAAAAAAGTGAGTTTAATATTTAGGACACTTCAGAGCATCTTATTTCCCTTTTAACTTCCTATCTAGGGTTGTTAAAGTAGAATTCTGGGATCTCAAAAAATGCCAGGGGGAAAAAAAAGGGAAACTGAAAAAAGTTGGGAGAGGGGACAGCAGTTGGGGTGGGGAAAACACCCCACCATTGGTCTGCCTGTTCTGGCCCCCTTGACCCTTTTTTTTTTTTAACACCAGTGTACCCTAGTCCTTGTCCCTCAGTCCCTCCCCAGTCCATTCCAGCCTGGAAATTTTCCCATTTTGGTTCCTACAGAGATTTCTGGTCCCAGTCTCAGTCATAGTTATGGGGAAAAAGGCCTTGGGGCACCAGGAGAAATCTTTCATCTCATCTCCCATGACTGTTCATGTCACTGTAACAAACATCTGTCATCCACTCCTCCTGTGTGCTGAGCAAAGCAGAGGTAGAAAAGGGAGGAGAGTCTGAGTTTATTTTAGGTCTGGGATATGAAGCAGGGGTTTGTCCCAGGAAGACTATGTGGGAGTGGTGGGTGATGACTCAGAGATGATGGCGTCATCACTTACCCTAGGCAGAGACCTGAGCTGGGGCAATGAACAGAGTCCAAAAGGCTTAGAGAGCCTGCTCCTGTACTCAGTCTCTCTCTCTTAGACACACACTGTACTCAATCCCTCTCTCTTAGACACACACACACATACTCACACACATATGAAAAAGTAAATAGAAAAAAAATAGAGGAGGAACTTTCAGCTGATTAGATGCATAGGAATTCAGAGGAGTCCAAGGGGGACCTTGATGAGTGGGAAGATAAAAGTCCTCACCAAGAAACAAAACATGGTTGATGGAAAAGGTGTGAAGAGGGTAAAAGAAGACAACTTGTTTTGGACAAGTTGAATTTCAATTAAAGCCCATGGTGACAAGTATTGCAGGCATAAAGATCAGGGCCCAGGATGCATTTGGGAGTCATTCAGGCAGAGTGATGGGCCCATCACTTGGGATTAGATGAGTTTTCCCCATTTAAGAAGACTGATGAAACACCTCTAATATCATTGTTGAAAACTAAAAAGTGGTAAGATGGGGGAGAACCAGTCTGATGCTGCAAGAATTCTGAGAAGCTGGTTTCATGAAGGGAATATTTGGCAAATTCAGACTTTACATAAGTTGTGTAGAATGAAATCTTGAGGTAGGCCTTGGATTTAGGCAGTTCTGTGATTTAGGACATTTTAGCAGAGCTGTACTCTAAAATTTAGAAGATGGAAACTAGATTCTAATGTGTGAGTGAGTAAATGAAAAGTTGAGAAAAAAGGGATAACAAATTTAAGTGATTTGGCGTCTACACATGAAGGGAAAGGGAAAGTGTGATAATGACTTTAGGAGAAAATTGACTAAGGGAAATTATGTTTATGATTTTGCAAAATTTATAGTTGAAATGGGAGAGAGAGAGAGAAAGAGACTGAAACTGAAGTTGGGATAGAGGAGTGAGAGGGAAAAAACGGTCAGGTCTACGCTAAGGGAGATTGAAGGGTTAGGCGTGGAAAGGAGTGCTGTCACTTCCTCTGTGACATCAGGTCAGTGATAGAAAAAGACGGAACAACTGCTACCACTACTCTTCTCATAGGTGCTGTAGATGAGAAAGATGACGTGGAAACATATTGGTGTAAGTTTGAATCTGGATTGAGATAGGTTCAGACAACTGAGAATGCATGCATTTCATTCAAGTTATCCCAACTGGAGCTGCCAATCATGAGATGAAGTTCTCTATCTAATTCCAAGCCTACACATGACATATGTGACATAAATTTAATTGTCACAAACAGTTTGAGCTGGGTTTAAGTCCTGTATTAAGCTGTTCCTACAGGAATGGTTAGAGATACTGTTTCATTGTCTTAAACTTGAAAACCTCATACAGATGGGAAAATCTCAGTACCTGCATCACTTCTTTGGAAACAGTATATTAAAATGTATGTTTTGGCAACCAAACCAAGAGTTCAACTTTGGGAATTCCAGTGAGATGACCAAGTTGGCCCTAACAGTCCCACCTATAGCTGGTAGTGCCATTTATATCTGAGTAACAAATAATGTTCCTACATAGGGATCTTTTATTTTGAGAATTTTTATCTGAAGTTGCCTTAGATTCTAATTAGCAGAGACAGCTTCTTTCTAAGAAACTGTATTTGTTTGGTTTTAAAAATAAAAGTGTTATGGCAATGCCTTATCTGCTTCATCTGCAAAATTACTGAATGTAGATTTGTAGAACTAAAGTTTTTTTAAAAGATTCACTTTTTATTTACACCAAAGAATTTCCTTAAAATCCTGCTGCAATTAAAATTAAAATTGCAGTTCCCAGTGGTAGTTGCATGGTAGTGTATATTCTAGGTTTGGACATCTCTATTTTAGAATGCCTTTATGCTCTACTGCACTCTGGAACTATTCAGCCCTAAATTATCTGAATATCACTAGTCCAGATAATAAGAACCAGGGTTAGTAAAAACTGCCCAAAGGAAACTATATATTTTTAATTAAGTGACTTTGACTTGAATATCTTTATATCTGTGTTTTCAGAAATGCTGAGATCTTTGCAATTGAGGTTTGGTTTACACTAATGAGTTTACACTAACGAGTATGTATGAAAGAAATACGTAATATTCAAATACATACATTTCTTATAAATATGGAAGAAATGATGGTAGGAAAAGCAGATGCATCTTGTGAAATGGTCTCAAAGCATTTGTACTGATATGGTATACCCTTATTAAATAAACCTGTTGGTGACTTAAAAACAGTATGATTTTTCAGGTTTTATTTTATAGCAGTTTCTTTCTTCATGCTATCATTAAAAGCTCTTTGCATTTGCCAGCATGAGATGTGTGTCTTTTAGTAATAGGGAAGAACTGTTAAAAGTATCTTTAAAAGTTAATATCTCTGTTTTGGTAGATGGAAATACTAGCAATCAGTGAGAGGGAGGGGTAAAGGGTATGATATGTATGAATTTTTTTCTTTTTTCTTTTTCTGAATTGATGCAAATGTTCTAAGAAATGATCATGGTGATGAATATACAATTATGTGATGTTATTGTGAGTTATTGATTATATACCAAGAATGGAATGATCATACGGTAAGAATGTTCGTGTTTGAATGTTATGTTTAAAAAAAATTAAAAAAAGGTAATATCTCTGAACCTAACAGTGGTTTTTAAAACAACCATGCTTAGTGAAGATGAATGCAATCCTGAAGGAAACCATTGTTAAACTGATCAGAACTTTAGGATTAGATGTCACTGAAACTTTTATAGAATTTAGCTTTGCAAGACCATGTTAGATATGGAGGAGTGACATAGTGAACATAGTAATTTATGATCAGATTTCCAAAACTGATAGGTTCATTTACAAATCTGTTACATGCAGAAATATTTCTACTTAAATGCTGCTTTAATGTATATTATTTTAATTTGAAAAATGTTTTATGTGTCCAAAGAAATATCTTAGTAGGCAATTCTCTTTGTAAGAACATTTCTACAGATTAATATTGTTATTTGACCACTGGAATGCTGTCTATCTCCAGAATAATTATAATAGCTAGCAGTCTTGAAAATAAAGTGGGGAGGAAAAAATCAGTTATCAGCATTATGCAACTTGGTTTCAGGCATCTGCACAAGGAAAGTTTTGAAATTAGAAAGATAATAAGTAAAGTGACGTCAGACCTCATTTCGTCCTCCAGGTGTGTGGGGCATGACACCCTTTGAAACCAAGAAAAGCAAGTCTGCTTTCTTTACCCATTCTAGCCAGTCTGAGTGGGAAGAAAAATTTTCCTTTCCACCATGGACGTTTACCTCTGTAATTTCCTGATTTAGAGGTTATAGAATCTAGCTTTTGAAGTGAGGATAATTTCCCTGGCAACATTTTTCCTAAGGGTTCTCACTTCCTGTTTATTCTATCGGTGTGCTACATACATATGAAAACAAATCCAAAGAGATAACACAAATTATCCAATAAACACTAATTTTTCTCCCTTATTGTTTCTTTATACATAGATAGTACTCAGATTGCACATCTTCTTTGATTTTAAAAAAGACATGACTTTAATGTTCCTATTTTTAAAATAAAATAAGTGTTCTAAAGTAGCCTAGCCTAAACAAAATGGTTGAATTACTTCATGGCCTCTTATATCTTTAATTTTTAAAATATGCTGTTAATATTACAAAATCGCATGTTTAATATAACGTAACTCAATACAGGAGGGGAAAAGCAAGTGGTGTTCTGGTTGCGGTAAACATGATTCCCTTGTAAATTTCAGAGCATGTTCTCTGTGTAGTTTTTTTGTTGTTTGTGTGTGTGTGTGTGTGTGTGTGTGTGTGTGTTTAAGCTTCTGTCCAAAAAATAATGTCCTTTGAAAACGATCAAAATATTTCTTTCTATGGACTGTGGTGTGTCCGTGTGTGCAATATCACATGCACACCTTCAGGCATTTAACAGATTATCCTATGATCTTATTTTCAGTGGAGTCAGATGTTCTTTAGATGTTTTCTCACATCATTCCAAGAGCAAGAATATTCAGATTGCCCATTAGCTAGCACTGCTGTTCAAGTTTGGTGTCCCCCCACCCTCACCCCGCCGCACACATGCACTTTTTATTTTGGAAAAGCTGCATCAGTGTTTCCAACTAAATGTAATTTTCTTGGCATGCATTGCAAAGCGAAGGCTATAAACATTGATTTTGGGCTAGCACTTGTCAGAAAAAGTCTGTTAGCAATTAGGCATATTTATATTTTATTAGTGTAAAAAGCACTTGTGGGGGGTCACCAGCTTTAACAAATACATCTTTGACTCAAAGAATTTCATGGTACTTTCAAGATAGTTGACTTTTGATATTTTGGTAGAATAAGTATGTCAAAATATTTAACCCAAAATTGAATGTTATATGTTTAATTTCTACACATTTTTTACAAGACACGTTAGATCACACAGGCAAAAATCAACAGCTTGATCTTTTTACATGCTGAATAAAACATAAAGATTTACAAAGTGATAATAAGATATCTATTTTCATCAAGCACCTTCTGAAAATGAATAAATAGAGGAAATGTGAAATGTCAACACATGAAATAAAAAAGGTAAAGTAAAGCAGATGTCAATAAATATCCAAGTATGATTTACCAGAGAAGAAAACCTCTGAGAGCCTGGGCTGAGACATACTTGAGATCAGGCCACATGATTTGCAAATGATAAACTGTACTTCAGAATAATGTGCTGCCCATGACTTAGAATTGGCCATATTTTGATTCTTCAGTGAGAAATGGCAGATATTTATGAATATAAACTAAATCTTTCTTACCTTCTCAAATGTTGGTTTAGGTTCTTGTATTAAGGTATACTTGTATTAAGGTGCAGATCTAGATTTGTGGGACCTGTTGCTTAAACACCTTGCTCTTCCTCTCTTTAAGGCATCAAATACACTTTGGGGATTACCCCACATAGTCCCACAGAATACTCTTTTCACACAGGGTCAACTAGCAATGACCATTAACATATCCCTGTGTTTCTTAGAGTTCAAAAATGTCTGTTTTGGAGTAATATATATCATCATAATGATCCATAAAAGCATTTCTCAGAGTAACACAAATATAATGTTGTTCTGTGAGTACCCATCTCCCACATCAACATATCAAAGCAGTGAGGTGCTGTTGGGTCTGTAAGTGAGCCATACTTTATGGGCAGGCAGTATCAACAATCATCTTGTGGAATCTCATCACTCGTAAGAGGTGCATGTTAGGTAGTACCAAAAATAAGTTATGTTGAGTTCTTCTTTAGAAACAAACAAAATAACTCAAACTACATCCTTCAATACTGTTATCCCAGTTAAGGGGTGAAAAGATGGGATAAGGGAAAAGAGGAAAATCAACTTATTTAGAATCCCCAAACCTTTATTTCTCAGAAGGAGATATCATATACAAAGTTAGGTTGCAAAAGAGCAATGGTGGAGTTTTTTTGCATGGGCAGGCACAAGAAATCGAACCCGGGTCTCCAGCATGGCAGGCCCAGTTCCATGGCCCTGTGAATTCAATGCAAAGGCCTCTCCCAGGATTTAGAAGGAGCCCATGAAACAGAGGGGCCTCAAGATGGAGCACGAACTTAAAGGAATAATTATATTTACTAGAAACTGTTTTCTGGTAAATATAATTATTCCTTTAAGTTCTTGTTTTATAGTTGTTGATAGTAGTTCTTATTTTACCACTTAGTTTATGAGCACTTTTGCATGTTAGTTTGTTCATTTAATGATTATGTATTGAATTCCTATTATTTATGAGGTTCTTTGTTTACCCATAGGAATGTTTCCTGGAAGGAAGATAAAACAAGTACACAAATAATAATAAAATGTGAAGTAGATAGTCTGTTTTACATTACTTAAATATTACCGTATATTATTAGTGCATTAAAAAACTCCATATTGTTAAAATGAATTTTTTCTACTCTGTAGAAACATTAATGGCATCCATCACATTTCTTTTGGAATATCCATTCAACAAACATGAAATAGTTTCAAAATTATGTCTTTAAGGGTGTTTATTTAAAACATAGGTTATATACTGTTATATGATACTGTGACCTTTATTTTATATATATGAAAATCATGCATTTTTCAGAAAATAAACTAAATAATTTCACGTGTAAAATTAAATACATTTTTGCTCTAAACTTTTAGTTTTAAGTTTAAATGCTCGTTCCAGTTTGCTAGCTGCTGGAATGCAATATACCAGAAACAGAATGGCTTTTAAAAAGGGGAGTTTAATAAGTTGCTAGTTTACAGTTCTAAGGACAAGAAAATGTCCAATTAAAATAAGTCTATAAAAATGTCCAATCAAAGGTATCCGGGAAAAGATACCTTGGTTCAAGAAGGCCGATGAAGTTCAGGGTTTCTCTCTCATTCTGGAAAGGCACATGGTGAACATGGTCAGGGTTCCTCTCCCATCTGAAAGGGCACATGGCAAACACAGCATTATCTGCTATCTTCTTTTCCTGGCTTCCTGTTTCATGAAGCAACCCAGGAGACATGTTCCTTCTTCATCTCTAAAGGTCCCTGGCTGGTGGACTCTGCTTCTCGTGGCTGTTGTTCTGCTCTGCTCTCTCTGAATCTCTTTCATTCTCCAAAATGTTTCCTCTTTTATAGGATTCCAGAAATTTATCAAGACCCACCCAAATGGGTGGAAACATGTTGTCACCTAATCCAGTTTAACAGCCACTCTTGATTAAATCACATCATCCAGGGAGATGATCTGATTATAGTTTCAAACATACAGTATTAAATAGGGATTATTCTGCCTTTATGAAATGGGATTTAGATTAAAACATGGCTTTTCTAGGGGACATACATCCTTTCAAACCAGCACAATGCTTAATCATATTTTCAAGATCCAAAAGCTTCATTTAATTTCAGATATATCTATCTCATTTTCATAAACTAAACAGAAATTCATACCATGAAGTCCTGTCTGTTGTCCTGTGAGGAACTGAGAATAAAAGTGAGAAATTCTTATGTATCCTAGATCAGGTAAATGTTGTAATTACAAAAGCAAGTGATAGCCCTGTGAAGATATGCAAGTTTGTATAAGAGATAAAATGATAAAATGGAGGAAAATTGTAACTGTCTTTCATAATGATACATAATGAAAATAACATTTTAATATTTTGACACTGTTTTCAAATTTTGTATGCAGATTATATACCTGAAACCCATTTTGTATCCTACTTTATTTGGGAGAATTCATATATAGTTAAAAAAAAAAAAAGATTATATTGTTGTTCTCAAGAATTATGTAAGTGGTTTGAAGTCACTTTAGTATTAACATTATAATAATTATGTTCAGTACTTTCAAGTCTTGTGATAAAGCAAGGCAATGGAATCACTTAAATGCATTAGTCTACACCATGTAGATATCCCAAACTTTTCAGTCAAAAAACGTTTCAAAGATAATCTGTTTATTTATTGGATATTTTAAATGTTTTTTTTTCTTCTTTAATGCAAGCACAGTGACTTGGTTAATGACAATACTAATTAGCAGGTTCTCAAAGAACTCTAAGATTTCATAACATTCTTTATATTCAATATAATGATGTCTCCATGTTTTAGGTTTGGTGTCTGAGATTTCAAACACTTGACCTGCCAAGTTTCTCATCCTGCCTTCTCCTTCCTAGCATTTGGGAATAGTTCTTATCGGGAAAGGTGTCCGTGAACCTTCCAAAAACCTAACCTTCAGCGGCGCCCGCACCGTGTCCCCTTTTGAAGCAATTTTCTTCACCACTTTTCTCCTGTCCTTCCCCCATCCTTCCTCATGGGCTGTTAGTATTTCTTCTGGCAACCATCCCTTTCCCATCTGAGACCCTACTGGTAACTTTAGGATTTCCTATTCAGACAATCGTGAATGTTTTATTTCACTTTTTCTTTTTCTCATCACCTCTTGCTTGAGAGTTAGCCAGCCAGGGAATTTGCCTTGAGAATCCAAAGTTACTGGAAAAGGAGACCCCTTTAAGCCCATATTTAAATCTTTCTTTCATGTTGGATTCATTTATTTTCTTGCTGTCCCATTTATCAGGCAGTAAATTTCCATTGATTGATGCACTTATTTTCTGGTGGTTTGTGATCAACCATGTACCCTGAATTGTTAGCCTTGAGAATAAGAGGATCACAAGAAGCAGAATTTTTTAATTTGTGAATTGTCTTCTTCTGTAAAAATTAATGGCAAGTCATTTTATAATCACAGCATGCAAGGTGTTAATTGCCATATTTTTATTTGAGTTCCAAATATTTACCATTGATAAAATATGAGAAAGATTCATAGGTGAATTGGTCTTGAGTTTTCTTGCAAAATGCTAGTTTCTCCCACTTTCCCTCCCTTTCCCTCCCTCTCTCCCTCCCTCCCATCCTTCCAATTTTAGTGACCATGTGATAAGCTTGAAATAAACTATATTCAGGTAGTTTATTTCCCCCTCCCTCCATCCTGCTTATCCTTCCAAGTAGAAACATTTTAAACATTTTATTTTCAGATAATCATTATATTTAAAAGATACAGCAGTAACATAATGAAAATGAAGTCTACCTGTCCCTCTTCTATTCCTAGACACCCAGTTTCTTTCCCTGGAGTCTACCTCTAGCAATTTCTTGAGTAGTCTTCCATACTACAAACATATGCCATAAATGTGTGTGTAATGTATAGATTTGTCTCCCTATAAATAATAGGATACCATACATACTGTTTATTTATTTAGTTTTTATACTTTCTGTATATAGAACTTGTTAGTTTTAACATGTACATAGAACATGGAAATAATGTATAGGGTATGTATCCTTCAGTATTATTTCACACATGGCTTTGATGTGTAGGGTAAATAACTAGAAGTAAATTTCTGGGTCACAGGTTACGCACATTTTTTATTTGGAAATATATTGTCAAATTATTCTCTATAGAGTTATATGAATTTTATTCTCACCAGCAGTGAATGAGGGAGTCTGTTTCCACCACATCTTTTCCAACATGTTAATATGAAGTTTTTGATCTTTGATAATTGTGAAATATAGATCTTATTATACTTTTAAAGTATAAAAGTGGATTTCTTCTAATAATGAAGATTGTCTGTTCACATTGTTAAGAGCCATTTATGTTTTTATTTCCTTTTCTGGTCACAGTGTTTCCCATTTTTCTACAATTATATTTATCTTTTTTCTTACTGACTTTAGAAATTATTTGCATTTAAACCATATTGTGTCTTTATGGTAATATTAGGTGCAGTTCTTTTACTGATTTAATTATCTTTTTTTTTAATGCCTGCTCTTCCCATATCCCCCCTTTTAACTTTTTATTTTGAAATTATTTCAAATTTACAGGACAGTTACAAAAATAATACAAACCCCACATAGAAAACTCAGACATTCTTCCATCTCTCAGATACCTAGATCAACCGATTTTAACAAGTAGTTAACTTTGCCTTACCATTCTTTCTTTCTATCTATCTTCTGAACATTTGAGAGCAGGTTACACATATCGTACTCCTTGAACACGTAGTACTTCCATATACATTCCCTACAAACAAGGATATTCACTTACGTAATTACCTTAAATGCAGCAAGAAATTTAACATTGTTATAAAGCTTACATTCTATTTACCATTTTTTTCTTATGTCCCAATAATGTCCTTTTGAGCCTTTTTATCCTCCATTCTAGGATCCCATATAGTATCATGTATTGCATTTGTCATTGTTTGAATGTTATGTGGAAGTTCTTTGGGAATGAGGCACAAACATAGATAGCCAGCCATTTGAGAATGAATGAAAGGACATTTTGTTATCTCAAAGGCCCTGGAGAGTGGAGAGGGGAGAATGAGTGCAGTGGAGGGACCATGTTACCTAATTTGGGTTCCTTCAAAGGTCTGTAGAGGAGGGATAAGGGAAACACGTGTGGGCTCTTGCTTTATTGTGCCCCAGAAGAAAAGGGAGGGCTTTCTGCAGATACTGGCATTGGTAGCTTCAAACTATATGATGTTAAAAGCAGAAGTGGCATGGGCTGTTCAGAGAAGCTAAAGGCAGCTCTTATCATCCAGACATATGGAGGTGCAACTAGCCTTGCTGTTTGCAGTTGTGCCCAGGGTTGGGCTAGCTGGGAGGATCACTCAAAAGGGGCACTGTGACTAGGCAAAAATGAACCACCAAATATAATTTCTTTAATGCCATTATATTATCTCTTTCTTTAAAAAATTGTGGAAACATAGATACAATGTAAACCTTTCTGTTTCAACCCTTCTGAAGCATATTATTTAGTGGGATTAAACATACTTACATTGTTGCCATCTATTCCACACCACCATCCATTACTACAACTTTCCCTATACCCCAAATTGAAACCCTGTGCTCATTTTGCATTAACTCCCCTTTGTCCCTGCCCCCACCCCTAGTAACCTATGCTTTACTTTCTGTCTCTATGAATTTGTGTATTCTCTGAGATTTTCTTTGTGGTTACCCTGGGGCATAAACATTCTAAATCTATCTTTAACAATTTTGCTGGCTTTAATGCCAATTTAACTATTTTAATAGCATACATATACCATGTTCCTATATACTCCTTCCCACCCCACCTTTATGTAGTTCTTCTCACAAATTGAATATTTATGCATTGAGTCCAAAATCATTGATTTATCATTAATTTTTATGCATGTACCTTTTAGGTACTGTACAAAGCAAAAACTGGAGTTATGAATTAAAAATACTATTGTATTTCCTCATGACATTGTCTTTACCAGAGATCTTTATTTCCTCATGTGGCTTCTATCAGTTCTCTAGTGATAGAGAATTCTACTTTAAACCTGTAGAACACCCTTTAGCATTTCCCGCAGGGCTGTCTAGTGGTGACAAAGCCCTTTTTTTGTTCATTTGTTTGTTTGCCTATTTGTTTTTTCTATCTGGGACTATCTTAATTTCACCCACACTTTTGAAAGACAGTTTTGCTGGATACAGAATTCTTGGTTGGCAATTATTTTGCTTTCAGCACTTTAAGTATGTTTTCCCATGGCTTCCTTGCCTCCATGGTTTCCAATAAGAAATTGGCACTTAATCTTATTGAGATTCTTTTGTATGTGACAACTTACTTCTCTCTGGCAATTTTCAGAATTCTCTGTTTTTGGCATTCAACAGTTTGATTATAACATGGTTTGCAATGTGCTGAGTCCTGCTCAGCGGTGAGTGAGATCGAATGGAAGGCAACATAGAACATGAAAAACAGTAACACAAAGAGTAATGAAAGATGGGAACAGGGGAGACGCACAGTCTCAAGGACTGAGAGCCTCACCCCTGAGTTTTTCATCGTATTTATTTATGAGCTTCAAAACAGAAAGTATCTTTCATGATTGTTATTAAGTTGTTTATTCATCTGAACTGCCACATCAACATTAATCTCAGGCATGCCATACAAGGTGCAGATGTTTCCTTCTGCGAACAACCACGTGCTCTCCAGGACAGTGGTCCACCCTGGCAGGACCTGGTGTTCCGAGGTCCACACCTTTATCTGCTTCAAGGAAACATTCTGACCTTTGGCCATTTTCCCACAGCAGTGTGAGTCTATTTACGGTTTTCCTGTTTGGAGTTTGTTGAGTGCCTTGGCTACATATATTCATGTCTTATTAAATTCAGAACATTTACATCCATTATTTCTTTGAATATTCTCTCTGCCCCTTTTTCTCTTTCTTCTCCTTCTAGGATCCCAAATGCATGTATTGGCACACTTGATGGTGTCCCACAGGTTCTTCATCCTCTGTTCACTATTCTTTATTCTTTCATCTTTCTTTTCCTCAGATTGGATGCATTTAAATGCCTTATCTTCAAGTTTACTGATTCTTTTTTCTGCCAGCCCCAATCTACAAATGAACCCTTCCTGGGCATTTTTAATTTGTTACTATTGTCTTCAGCTACGTTTGTTTCCTTTCCATAATTTCCGTCTCTATATTGATATTCTCTTTGTGATATTCTATCTGTCATTTTCCTGATTTCCTTTAGTTCTGTGTCCATGTTTTCCTTTAGCTCTTTGAACATAATTAGGACAATTTTTAAAAAGTCTTTGGTAGTTCCCAGGTCTGGTCCTCCTTACTGGTGGTTTCTAATGGTTCAATCATCTCCTTTGCCTGGGCCATTGCTTTCTGTTTCTTTGTATGTTTTGTAATCTTTTGTTAAACCTGGACATTTTGATATTTTAGTGTGTTATTGCTGTATTTTAGACTTTGAGGTGACCATTTCTGAAGCTTCTGTCTAGGCAGTGTAATGACAGAGCTTTTCTTGATTGCCAGTAGTTAACCAAAGGTAAAAAAGAAAAAAAGAAAAGACGAGCGTGCTCTCCTTCAGGGCTTAGCCATACAATTAGTTTGAAGAATAGCTGCAATCCAAAGCATAAAGGTCTCCCTGATCCTTTCTGGGCATGCCACTTGTCCTGGGGATCCATGTTCTGTAGGGTGAGCTGCCTTCTACATGCAGAGCAAGTTCTAGGACAGCAGGCTCCTCAAGCGAGCCAGAAGTGTATGCTCCCAGTAAGTGCACAAAGAGCATGGGCCAGCTCAGCATTGGGCTGCAGGGGGTGGAAGAGTGACCAGTCAGGGTGCCAGGAGATCCTACCCCTATTTTTCTTTTCTTTTCTTTCTTTCCTTTTTTTTTTTTTTTTTGCATAGGCAGGCACTAGGAATCGAACCCGCATCTCTGGCATGGCAGGCAGAACTCTGCCACTGAGCCACCATCGCCCACCAATCATACCTCTTTTAAGTGGACTTTTTCATGAGTTAGCACTTGCCCTGTTACTATAATCCTTTAGCTATTTTCTGGAGCTTTTAGAAAGATGTTTTTACCAGTTCTTACTAGTTCAACGCTTCTGTAGAAGGATGGAGCTCTGAAGTGTCACATTCTGTAATCTTGTTGTAGTGGGGCTCCCAATTCATATTTTCTTTTGGCTTTGTTTATGGTGGGTGTAATTTTTTTTCTTGGGTGTGTAAAATTTTTATGTATAGAAATTTTATCAGTCCTTGTGGCTTCTGTGTTTTGCATCATTTTTAGAAAGTCAACCCATACTGCAAGATTATAAAAAATATTCTCCTATGTTCCTCTTATATATCCCCTAGTGCAGTTATGGCTTTAAAAAATCTATTTATTTAATTACTTGGATGCATGGGTGATTGAGTGCACAGGTGATTCAGTGATAGAATGCTTGCCTGCCATGTGGGCAATCTGGGTTCTATTTCTGGACCATGCACCCCAAAGATATATATTTAGTCATTTGATCCATCTCAAATCTATTTTTATTTGAGGTATAAAGTTGAGATCTAACCTCACCTCCTGCCTCTTGCTATAGATGGCTATGGTTTTCCAAATACTTTTCCAACTCAATTTATTGAATAATCTATCCTCTTTATTACTATATTCCCATTTGCTTAGGAGACTTTTTCTGGATTTTCAATTCTAAATATTCAATCTATAGGATAATCTTTTATGGTCATATATAATCTAAGACCATATGAGGTAAAATTATTTTATAATATTTCTACCATAAACAGCTAAAAATGATACTAATATCTCTAAGTTAGGAAAATTTAAAAAAATTAATCAACAGAAACTATAATGAAGTGATCTTTTGGAAATGAAAATGTGAACATCATAGATTGTTGTTTACAAAGAAACAGGGTTCTTGAACAAAGAAAACAGAGTTTAACCCCAAATAAAATCTAGCTGTATTAACCTAGAGGTATAATTTTAAATAATATTAATATATTCAGTGGGTAACAGAGACCAGCAGAAGTAAATGTGCCCTAAGTGCTGTGCTGACAAGAAGGAACGCAGACTGAGAACCTCCCAAGAAGGAAGCTGGAGGGGGAAAAAAGACAGTTTCAAAATGTTTTAGCCTGGTTGGGGAGGTGAATGTTTTAGGCTAGGAACCCTAAGATAAAAATCACTCAAGCCCCTTAGGTCTAACTTTGTCCATCAGGAAAACTGTTTATTATAAATTTCTGAGTGGGTGAGAATGCACTAATCTGACATGGCCAGAAATCTAACTTGCATTAATGTTTCCTTTTAACTTAATTAGCACTATACAGGACCTGAGTTCTCATGAGTTTATCCAAGGTGGGCTTCACAAGTTCCGTATAGAAGCAAAATCAGATTTCTGAAGTGCTAAAGGTTGGGACTGGATCCTGACTGTAGTACCCGAATGAAGTCCTGTCCTTGAGTGACCCTCCCACCACTCAGCACCCCTACAAGGCATCTTTTCTCTGTTTCCAATACCCATACTGTAGCAAGACTAGATACACATGTTGTTTGCCACCATCCAACGTCTCCTCTACCTGAATTTAGTTTCAGTTTTATTTTAAGGACTCATTTGAGCCCAAATCCCAGAAGAAGTGGAAAAATGAGTTCACATTATCTACATTTCAGATTATGAAATTATTTCTCAGAAAGTGAAACTTGATGGGCTCATAAAAGAAAATTATCTCTACGCATAATACCTCAGAATAGAATAAAAAGTGCAGTAAGTGATTGACATAAATATATGTGTTCTGCAATATATATTAATAAACAGGACCATAATTTAAGGAGCCAGAAGCAATCTACTTCATATTTAAAATATCAAGTGAAAGTTATCTTCACGTTTATGAATATTTAAAGAGTATTATTGCTTCTCAATATAAACATATGCAAACATACCACATTATTTTTATTACCAAAAAGGAAAAAAATAATTAAAACGATAAAAAGCTCTTCTTAGTGTCATTTTAATGTGTCTTTGTTATTGCCACTTATCTCTAAGAGATAATATGAAAAAGAAGTTGAGAAATAATGCATCAGTAGATGATAAATTTTGTTCATAGCAAACTTTTTAAAAATCGCCATTGTTTTTTGTCCATGAGAGCATCAGAGAAAACAGGAAAGTCTTATTTACTATAAATGTCCATTTGGTGTTTACATCATTTTAAAAGTAGGAGGCTGAGCCACTGTGGCTCAGCAGGCAGATTTCTTGCCTGCCATGCCAGAGACCCAGGTTCAATTCCCAGTGCCTACCCATGTAAAAAAAAAAGTAAAAGTAGGATGGGGCATGGTGGCTCAGTGGCAGAGTTCTCGCCTGCCATGTGGGAGACCCCGGGTTCATTTCCCAGTGCCTGCCCATGCAAAATAAATAAATAAATAAGTGAAGGTTTGCTATTTTCCTCCAGATTTTCAATATATTGTTTTTTTTATGGTTTCCATCTAAATTTTTTTAACCTAAAGAATTTTATTTATTTTAATTGATGCATATATGAGGAAATTTCTCCTTCTCTAGTACAAACTTACATTATAGGGTGGGCCACGGTGGCTCAGCAGGCAAGAATACTTGCCTGCCAGGCCAGAGGACCCAGGTTCGATTCCTGGTGCCTGCCCATGTTAAAAAAAAAAAAAAAACAACACAAAACTTACATTATAGGTATCCACACAGATTCTTCACTCATGAATCTGATAAATTTGTAAGAGTTGTTCAAAGATTGGACTTGTTTCCTTACAGGTTAACAGTAGCAGGCTGAGGTACCCCGAGGGTAGGAGAGCTGTGAAAGAAGGAAATTGACAGTGGAGTTCTTTAAAAGCTGAGTTTAGCTAAGGTTACTGAATGGGTTTTACCTTGTAATTAAGCCTACGCCAGGCTTTCCTGAAATTGAGATATAAGGCTAAATTTAAGTTCTGGTCTTTCTCTAAATTTAGGTACCAGTACACTATAGCTTATACTTTTCTCAGAATGCTCCAAATAAGAACATGATTTCTTAAGCCATTGGGAAACAATCTCTAGGATGAATGACAAAATTCTCAGATTCAACAATGTCCCACTCCAAGTACATTTGGGAATTTCAGTTTTCCATTGTAAGAGATAAAAGCAATTTTTTGAAAAGGAAAAAAAAAAGAACATTAAATTTAAAAACAGTATGCTGTAGGTATGAAATGCTTCTTGATGTATTAACTGAAAAGAACATGATATAACGTGTCTCCAATAAAACAGCAATAGAAATGAGAAAGAAAATGAGCAAAAACAAAAAACCCCTAATGTATTAGAAAACAGTGAAAGGAAATAGATAAAAAGTGATCAGTGGCTACATTAGGCTCATATAATTGTCTTTTTTCTCTTTTTACTTTTCTGAACTCCAAATTTCATGTTATGAACCTGTTTTGCTTACATAATATGAGATGAAAGAAAAACGGTATCCTGGAAATTTGATAATTTTATCTTGTTTGTGTGTTTTTCAATTACTTCTTTGTACCTTCTCTTAATATTCTATAAATTTATTTTTATATGGCCAATAAAAAGGGAAAGAAAAATAAGCCATAACAGGAATAAATGCTAGAGAAATATTAAATACACAATTTGTTCTTCAAAAAATTTTAAGTTTGGATACTGCTTTATGGTTTTACTTGTTTGAGAAGGTTAAGTTTCATTATCTATTTAATGCATTTCCTATTAGCTGGAATCTAGCTCACTCTCAGCTATTGAATAGCTTGTGATTATTATTTGTGGTTCACTGTAAGGATTCTCTCCTCATTGTTTCTTATCCATCCCTGATAGAATAGCCAACTTTAACTGGTGTTAGAAAAGTTTGTATTCTTTTTAATTAATATCCATACTATTATATATACAAATTTTATATTGGATTTCTGGCCTCATATCCTTGGCCACATAAGCATGATGTCTGTATGCTAATATGCTTACTTAATCTTTAATACATTATATTTTAATAATATAGGAATGCCAGGCTACAGAAGAGCAAATGAAAAGGTCATTTTTTATTCATGTACTACTGAATGTACCTTCTGCTTGTAGCTCATTATACATGCAGTTGAGCCCAATTTTTTAGAAGTGGAAAGCATACCAAATTAAACCACAAGTTTAGCAACTGATGTTCTTTTTGTAAAAAGAGTATGCTCCATCTTTTCAATTTTATTTATTCTGACTGCTTGTTACTCATTTGTGTTTCTCTCTTCTGTGTTATAGTCAGAATTTCTAATCCCATTTCTAGCAGAAGGCTGCCACTTTTCATCAGAGAAGAGGCAATAAGCACGCATCACACTTATATATGCGGACTTTCATCTGGGGAACTCAATGTTTTATGCATAAGTAGTATTTACCCTGGGTTTTTTTTTTTTTCTTTAAGTAAGAAAAAAAGAAGCCTAGAGAGATTAAATGAGTTAAAGAAGCCCCTACCTGCAAAAATTAAAATCATGATTTAAATTAAATATATAGCTGTGGAAATATTCAAAATTCCTTGACCTGGATATCAATTATATGTTCTGCTTCAAAAGTAATAAAATTGTGAAGAGTAAAAATTGATACTAGCACATTCTTGCTGCAGCCCAGTTAGGGATGCTAGGTGGTATAATGTTATGAAATTGAGCTCTAATGTAAAAGAATTTTACAAAAATTGTGTTTGTATAAAAATAAATTACTAAATAAAAACCATCTTGTTCTGAGGATGTCTGGATTTAAATCTTTGGTTTGCACCTGGCATGCAGTAAATTTATGGAGTAGGGTCCAGGAATGTAGAAAATCAAATAAATGGGGACTAAGAAGGTCTTTTTCTGACCTCCATTTTGGTCTGGCTATACAGTATTTGTTTAGGAGTGGGTAGGAAAGGAGTCTTAAGAAGTTTGATTTACATTGTGAAGAGAGCATGGGGTTTGTCTGTAGGGGTGGGACGGATTGAACAAAATTAAGAGCAGGGAAGGTTGGGGTTTAGAGAGAGTGATGGGGAATTTGGAGATTTAAATGTAGAGGTTAGAAGTCGTTACTCTTCTGTGATGAGGGGGACTTTGGAAAGAGATTTCTGAAAGGATTTTATTAAGTGTAAGTAGGCAGTAAGAGACTGTTGACTAGATAAAGCATACTAGGTAAGAGATTACTGAATTTATTGGCATGTGACACTTATCTGCCAGGTGAAAAAAAGTACTATATATACCCATGTACTCTTATTAGAGATGGAAGCCCAGTAGCTAAGGATATCAAATAATGAATTGGATGAGTAGCAGAGAAATGTTCACGTGATCTCAATGAACCTCTTTACCATGCAGAATCCAAATAAGATTAATTTCTTAATAATTTAATTACTGAGTTAATGCTAAGAAATACTTTCATTTTTATTTAACTAAAATAACATAAATCAGAAATACCAGTCAATATCTTTTTTTAGCTGTGATATATCTATTTATACATATAAGTGGAAATAGAGAGTTATATAATATATAGTTAAATACTTAATAGAATATAACTACATATATAGAAACTTAGAATTTCCTACTGATTCCAAAATATACATGTGCCAGTTTGAATCTATAATGTACCCCAGAAAAGCCATGTTTTAACCTTGACCCAATCTTGTGAGGCTATCTGTTTCTTTTAATCCTGATTCAGTATTGTAGGGCAGAAACTTTTGATTAAATTATCTCCACGGAGGTGAGACACGCTCTGTGGTGGGTATGTCCTTTTGATTAGACAGCGAGGTAAGTTTTCCCATTCAGGTTGGGTCTTGACTAGTTTACTGGAACCCTTAAAAAAGGAGACATTTTCAAGAAATCTCAGAAACGACAGCACCAACAGAAACTTCAGAGCAGACTGGCACAGGTGCCAACACTTGGAGAATAAAGACACAGATGTTTGAGATGCTTGGGGCCCAGCAGATGTCTCCATGAGACGTTAAGCAAGCCAGAAACTGGAGAGAACCAAAGGAAGCCAAGAGATGAAAGCCAGCCCCAGAGAAACTAAATGAGGAAACCCACAGGAACAGAGCCTGAAAGCAATGGAGCCCAGGAGCAAGGGACCAGTAGATACCAGTCATGGGGCTAGCCAGCTGACAGAGGTGTTCTTGACGCATCAGCCTTCCTTGAATTAAGGTGTCTTTCCTGGATGCCTTAGTTTGGTCATTTGTATAGGCTTTTAGAATTGTAAACTTATGACTAATTCCCCTTTTTAAAAGCTGTCCCAGTTTTGGTATATCGCATTCTGGCAGCTTGTGAACTAAAACAATATATATACATATATTACATAAATGCATAAACATGCTTTCTCCTAGAAACCATTTCAAACTTACTATGTATGTATTATGAAAAGTACCTATTTTTTCCCCAATCATCCTTACCAAATTTAGAAGTACTCCTGGATATTGTACATACTTCCAATATGGTAGTTTGAGGAAAATGGTGGCTGTATTAGCCTAGAAATATAAACATTTTAGGATGTCAGACACCCGCCTTATAACCCATTTGATGCTCAAAATTTCAGCCAGACCTTGGGGTTTTGGATGATTCCCTTTGGAGAACAAATACTGCAAAGCCAGAGGGCAGAACAACAGCACTCAGGCAGCATTCTGTGGCGCCTTTAGCTACTTCTACTTAGCTTTCCAGCTGGTGCAGAGAATGCTGAACATGCTGCACTGGATGCCTCTGATGTGTCATCCTGCTGATGCGCCATAGCCAAGTCTGACAAGGGCATCAGTCATGACCTGCATAGTCACTTTCAAAGTCCTATGATCTGGAGGCAGGTTTTTTTTTTTTGAACATAACAACATACAAACATGAACATTCTTACCATATGATCATTCCATTCTTGACAAATTATCAATAACTCACAATATCATCAGTTGTATATTCATCACCATGATCACCTCTCAGAACATTTGCATCAATCCAGAAAAAGGAAAAAGAAAAGAATACGTACATACCATACCCCTCACCCCCTCCCCGATCACCAGAATTTCAATCTGCTAAATTTATTTTAATGTTTGTTCCCCCCATTATTTATTTATTTTTAATCCATATGTTTTACTCATCTGTTGATAAGGTAGATAAAAGGAGCATCAGACATAAGGTTTTTGCAATCACACAGTCACACTGTGAAAGCTATATCATTATACAATTATCTTCAAGAAATGTGGCTACAGGAGAACAACTCTGCATTTTCAGGCAGTTCCCTCCAGCCTCTCTATTACACCTTAACTAAAAAGGCGGTATCTATAAATGTGTAAGAATAACGTCCAGGATAACCTCTTGACTCTATTTGGAATCTCTCAGCCATTGACACTTTATTTTGTCTCATTTTGCTCTTCCAACCCTTTTGGTCAAGAAAGTTTTCTCAGTCCCTTGATGCCGAGTCCCAACTCATTCCAGGATTTCTGTCCCACATTGCCAGGAAGGTCCACAACCCTGGGAGTCATGTCCCATGTAGAGAGGGGGAGGGCAGTGAGTTTGTTTGTTGTGTTGGCTGAGAGAGAGAGAGATTCCATATCTGAGCAACAAAAGGGGTCCTCTGGGGGTGACTCTTAGGCCTAATTTTAAGTAGGTTTAGCCTATGCTTTGCAGAGTTAAGTTTCGTATAAACAAACCCCAAGATTGAGGACTCAGTCTATTGCTTTGGTTGTCCCCACTGCTTGTGAGAATATCAGGAATTCTCCACTTGGGGAAGTTGAATTTTTCCCCCTTTCTCACCATTCCCCCAAGGGGACTTTACAAATACTTTTTTATTCACTGTTCAAATCACTCTGGGATTTATCCAGGCATCACTCTGGACAAGCCTACAAAATCTCATGCCCTACTCAATGTTCCATGTACTTATGGTGTTCAATTAAGCTGTCCACATAAGTTATTTTAGGAAATACACTAGTCAGAATATGAATTTTGTACCACAATTTTTTGCTTTAGTCTCACACATAAGTTAAAGTTTTAAAATACGAATTACCATCTATTTTCAACACCCCGCAGTACTGACGTTCCTTTGTTCTTCCCCATGCAAAAACATTTTTTAATTTGTACATTTAGTCACTATCATTATATACTCTAGGCATTCCTAGATTATACCATCTCAATCTTTATCATCTATCTTTCCTTCTGGTTTCATTTTTACCCCCACGCCTCCTCCCTCTGTCACTTTCACATTCAGCTTTCAGTCAGTGTTCTAACATTATTGTATTACAGTTAGGTAGTATTGTGCTATCCATTTCTGAATTTTTACAATCAGTCCTGTTGCATAATCTGTATCCCTTCAGCTCCAATTACCCAATATCTACCCTATTTCTTGATGGTCTCTGTTCTTAACTGAAATTCTCCAAGTTCATTCATTAATGTTAGTTTGTATCAGTGAGATCATACAGTATTTGTCTTTTGTTTCTGGCTAATCTCACTCAGCATAATGTCCTTAAGGTCCATCCATATTGTTACATACTTCATAACTTTATTCTGTCTTACAGCTACATAATATTCCATCATATGTATATACCACAACTTGTTTAGCCACTTGTCTGTTGATGGACATTTGGGCTGTTTCCATCTCTCGGCAATTGTAAATAATACTGCTATAAACATTGGTGTGCAAATGTCTGTTTGTGTCCTTGCCCTCATGTTCTCTGAGTAGATACCTAGCAATGGTAATTCCAGGTCATATAGCAGTTCTATACTTAGCTTCCTGAGGAGCTTCCATAGCAGTTGTACCATTTGACATTCCCACCAACAGTGGATAAGTGTGCCTCTTTCTCCACATCCTCTCCAGCACTTGTCGTTTTCTGTTTTATTGATAATGGTCATTCTTGTGGGTGTGAGATGATATCTCATTGTGGCTTTGATTTGCATTTCCCTAATAGCTAGGGAAGTTGAGTATCTTTTCATGTGCCTTTTGGCCATCTGTATTTTCTCTTCTGAGAAGTGTCTGTTCATGTCTTTTGCCCATTTTGTAATGGGGTTGTCTGTCTTTTTGTTGCTGAGTTGAACAATCTCTTTATATATTCTGGATACTAGACCTTTATCTGATATAGTTTCCAAATGTTGTCTCCCATTGTATAGGCTGTCTTTTTACTTTCTTGACAAAGTTCTTTGATGCACAAAAGTATTTAATTTTGAGGAGTTGACATTTATTTATTTCTTCAGTGCTCGTGCTTTGGGTGTAAGGTCTAGGAAACCATGAAGGCAGGTTCTTGATCCCTCTAGGCTGTTGTATCTTCATATGTAAATGGAATGGAATGATGAGAGCCTCAAGGCCCTTGCCAGCTCTAATATTCAGAGACTATGTCATTTAGTTTCATTTACCCTGGTACGATTCCTTAGCTATACCTTCAGAATACTACACTAGCCATTCCATTATATGGTAAAATTATTGTATAAACAATGTAGTGCATACTGATAGATTATTGTCAGAGTCAAGTCTGAAACTTCTGAAGACGTTCCATGAAACATTAATAGGTCTTACACTTGGAGAACATTTGGTCAAACCAAGTGAAGCAGGCCTTTGTTCTGCAATGTACTGCTTAGAACTTTTTTCTGTGCTTATAAGCATTGGGATGCCAAGGATGTGAGGACTCCAGAATGCAGTGTTTTTGCAGCTCATTTGAATAAACCCCCTCTTTTTTTGTGTGCAAAGTCTCTGCTCTATGGGAAATGGTGTTTTTGCCTATTGTTAGTCTAGCCACAGGCACATTCACTTAAGTGATTATCAAATATACTGAGTATTCCTCTTCCTAAAATTTGTTCTTTTCCTAGCTGGCTTTAGCCTCCAGGGGCAGTTTCCACAGAAGCACCTCAAGGAACTGGTCTAGGAGGTTAGTATTTGGAAAAAGTATAGGAATATCAGAAGAACTTACAGACCTGGCCCATATTTACCTGGTTTCACTCCTCTCACTCCTCTTTACCCTTTCTCACATAAAAAAGTATCTTTGTAGATAAGTAATAGGGTGGGAGTTAGCTTCTAACCCTTTCAAATTGTTTCTAGCTTTGAATTTTTTTCTCTTAGGGAAACAGTATGAACTTTATAAACATGCTGACTTCAGTTTAATCCTTCCGGTTCCTAGATATGACCTGTCATACCACTATCAGACTGATCTTCTGTTTCTGCATTTTGTAAAAGGACAATGGTAAAATGCATCTGTGGTGTATTTCTCAGAATTAATTAATTCTTAGCAAATTACCAGATACTGAGTGCTCACTAATGTTAGTTCTCTTAATTCTTTCATTATCTAGCAGAGAGTTTCGAGAGCCAGGGACCAAATATCTTAATCTCATTCCATTACAAACTCATTGTTAAATAGTTTAATATCCTCAGATCCTGGGACTTAAACCTCAGTTTCCTCATTTAACAAATAAAGATAAAACCATTTGACTGGTGGTTTTAAGGATAAATCGAGTTAAAAGATGTGTAATTAATTTTGAAAGTTTTTTTTTAAAGGGTACCAATTAGTATTTATTTTAAGTTGTAGTAAAATTATTATAAGCTATTAGTGTGACAGTGTAAACTGTTTTTCCATTGAAATCTGTTGTAGCAGGATTGCTGAAAGAGCAAACTATTTTAACAGAATCCCTCGAGATGAACTTAAGAAAAAAGTACTCAACGACCTCTTGTTGTCCATCATACATAAGAAGGTTTATATATTTTTAAACATTCATATACAAGTTTTTTCATGTTTAACTATACAACATTAAAGAATGTAGAGTTTTTCAAGATCTTGCATCTAATTTTTAGCTGAATTGTATGTAGATGAAATCCATGCATTGGAAAGCCTCCAAAAAGAGAATTTATAGAGCTTGGGGAGATTGAATTCAGCATTTATAAGTTGTTGGGACTTTTAAATGGGAAAGATGTGAAAAATGTGTTTTAGAGAGGCTTAAAAACTACATTTTAGAGCTATGGGAAAATAAATTTCTGCAAATTCCTATCTTGAAATCATAATATTTATCTTTTCTATCATATTTAAGATGTTATTAAATCTCTTAATTTCACAATACAAAGATACTATTGGCATTGAAATTTTATTCATGTTATTTTAAAGCATGTCTTTTCAAGTTAATTTCTAATGTAAAGTGTTATTAATTTACTACAAAAGGTTTAGTCCTTTTATCTTTTGTAAGCTAGAGTCTTTATTTTGAGATATATTTTTATCTTAAATTCTTTAAACACTTTGTCTGAGTTTTTCATTTGCATTTTTGACTTCCTTGAGTTGACTAATGGTTTTGAAGGCTTTTGCAAAAAGCTTTTGGGTGGTGAATAGTTTACCTGTCTATTTTGTTAAATCTCCATTTCTTTATTGGACATTTAGGAGAGAGATCAAATTACTGAGGTATATCTTTAAAGCTCTGCGATATTCTGTGTATTGCAACTACCTCTTCATAGTTCACTTTCCAAGTGAGAACAGCTTGGTGGTCATTTTGTAGTTTCCTTTAGGAGTTAAGTGTCTTGGAGTTAAGTGTCTCGGCAGAAAAATCTTAAAATTGTTTAATTAAGAAAAGATCACCAAATATGTAAATAATTTGTAATATTGCATTTCTTCTAAGATGTACTTAAATTGGTAACATCTTGGAAGATCATAGATTAGGTTTCTATTTTCACGGCATAAATGATGGCAGAGAGTGCTCCTTACCTGGTTTTCTAGGAGGTCATTGTGAACTGAGTATATGAATTTCTACACTAAGTTCCATTTCTGGCCACAGTACTGTTTCAACACCAACCCATGAGGGCTGTCCACATCCCAGTAAGAGCCACCATATCTTCTCTGCATCACTATATTAGAATTGCCTACTTTGCAGACATGCCACCAAATTGACTTGGGGTAATAGAGCCAGCATATAATAATAATATCTAGGATCATAGTTGGATGTCCTAATTTGCATATAACCAGTCACAGCAAGGGGGCAAACACAAATAAGAAAATCAATTATTCCCCGCTACCTAGAGTAAGAAATATGAGCGCTCACAGGTCAAAGGACTTGCTTCTACTGCAGGTAGAAGCTATTCCTCTACTTTCTGCTGTACTCCAAAGGCTAGTCTCTGACCAGAGGCCATGGACTCTCCCTAATGGGCAGTTGCCAGAGAGAGAGTGAGTAGCAATATCCATCAGGCAATTAAGGGACCATCAGATACCCACCTGGAGGTTAAGCTACTATGGTCTCTACCCTGACACCAAAGGAATATATGTGTGTATGGTATGGAATATTTTAATTAAATGTTAGATAATGTTGTATTAGGTAATGTCATGTTGACATTTCTTATAGTAAATCTAAATAACTTTAGAAAGCTACCTCTGGTCAATTTTCATTTATTACATAAAAGCCAGTGGTGTGAATGTAATGTGGTTCCCTATAGACACTCTATACTTTCATTGTCACGAACTTTATTTTATATGTTATATTGTTTTAGTTTATTATTGTAAGTCCTCATTTCTATAGCAAACATATAGTTTTATTAGTAAAAGTGAACCAGAATGCAGACTGAAAATAGGATTAGGACAACCAAAAATCTCACATCACTCTTATTTATTTTTTTGTGAAAGAGGCTAGAGAATAGAATCTAAAAATCTTGTATATTACAGTACATAGTATGAAGACTTTAGAATTTTTTAGTATCTATGTATATGATATTGAAGAATAAAAATATAGAAAAATATTAGTCAAAGAATAGCTTTGATTATAAAGGAGAAACTTAGAATAAAAAGTATCCTGGTGGAATGAAACTTAGTTTAAAAGACAAAAAGGAACAAAAGAGTAAAGCTTAAGAGATTCATTCCCCCCCCCAAAATAAGAATATGAAAGAGAATTTTAAGACTGAATGTCCATTTCTCAATATCTTTAAATTCATTTTCCATTGCAATACATATACCTTTCCTTTTACACATGAGGAGCTACCTTTATTTTTAAGATTTTTTTCCTAAAAATTTTATGTAACTTAAAAATCTATCACCATCACTGCCTCAAAGAAGGTAGCTGCTGAAAACCCAGCATTCCAATGGAGAGAAAATTCTGCTGGATCAAGCTGGTGCGGATACAAGTAAAAACTTTGAAGATCTAGGCCACTTCTCTGATGCCAGAGAAGTGCTGAAGCAGTGCTATACTGGTGAATACTGTTTGAGTGACATTAAAACTGAAAATGGTCGTATGGATCCTTAAAAAAATAACACATGCAAGTTTCTGGTCACATTGGGTTTTCCCCCTGATAGATGCTATTCTCTTAGGTTTCCTGTATTGTTACTGTAAGTCGGAAAGCAAATCCTTCTGAAGAGACCTTGTTAAAGTCTGGAAAGCACATCCACTGAGGAATGAGAACTAGAAACTTGATTTGGGGGTTGCAACATTGTCTTCTCCTCGAATCCTGCCAATTATATGTTCCCCCTCAGAACCTAGATGGCCAGCCAGATATCCACCTCAGACGTGGGTCCAGTGTCCTTCATCTCTTGAGCCTTACTCCCAAAGCACCAGCTCACTGTTATGTGTCTTTGCCATTGTTTCCTCCCTTTACTAGTTTTCACAAGTGTCTTTATATTTCAAAATGTTCTGTTAATAATTACAGTTCATATGTTTTACTTATACAGCCCTTTGGTCAAATTTTCTCCTTTCCAAAAATTTGAGTGTACATAAGATAGTGTTAGTAGGGTAGCATACTCAGGCTTTGAAGCTTTTCTTTTTCCATTTTTCCTTTAAGTAAATTTTATTTTAAATTCTGACTTCAATTATTTTTCTTACTCATCTAAAGGATTTAATTCATGAAATAAGGTGCACACCTACTGCTTAAAACACAACTACCAATTTATATTGTTCCTTGTTTATATTTGTTAAATCCAGAAAGATACATTCATCTATTCTGTGCTTCCTCCCAAGGCAGTGTAGCAAGTAGCTTTTCCCACCCCCTAAATCCAGTCCCTTTTCTTCCCAAGTGGTGCTGGACAAAATTATGCTTCCCTTTTATTTCTTGGGGGTGGAGAGAGATAGGGAAAAGGAGGGATGAATTGGGATGATAGGATCCTAGAAAAACACTACTTCAGGCTAGGAGTTTAGAAAAAGCACCAAAGACTTCAGCCTTCACATTGGTTTGGCACAAGTTTCTAGCCATCATTTTGTTTTATTTTATTTTTCTCCTAGCCATCTTTTATTGTTAAAATGTAAATTCATCATTATATTTGTAGAACTATACCAGAGATTTTCACTCCTTTTTTCTCTGCTTATTGATTAGCAAATTTTAGATTACCCATTTTACAAAAATAAGAGGCTCCAGATTGACCAAAGGTACAGTATTTGATTTGTTCCCCCCAGTGAACAAATCACAGTAAAATGGCATTTGAAAGGGAAAGATCATCACAGACGATGTTTTCCATTTATCTATATTTTACTTCTGTGACTAAAACTTTTGGTTTTGTTCTTTTTTCCATTAAGAATAAAAATCTGGTAGTTTTTTTAAAAAAATCAGTCACCATCAGGTTAAATTTTAAAAATCATATTAGGGAAGATTTATAATAATTCAATAATATGTTTGACTATTAATAATGAAATTATTTCATTATTTAGAAAACAAGAGGAGCAATGTTGAATGAAAGAATTTGTATCATTCTATTATTTTATTGTACTTGATGACAAACCTCAAAAAGATCTTAGAGTTTAAATGATATATTACATGTTTGACATTTGAAAGTTTTAAATGTCTTTAAAACTGTATACAGATTACCACTTCCAGAAAGATGGAGTTGGCATACTTTTCCTTATTCCTTCTGCTAAGTATAGCTAAATTTCCTGGATATGATGCATGAAAGAAGCATAAGAAGACTCTGAAAAAATGAAGAGAAGGTAGACCAGCTAGGTATCCAAGTAATGACGTGATAGCGAGTTCCCTGGGTTTTTTTTTTTTGCCTATTACCTTCCAGACTTGGAGCTTAAGAAGCTAAAAACTTGAAAACATCAGTGGATGCAGAAAAAAAAAAGCCCAACAAAAGTCTGCTTTTTCTGATCAAAGGGCCATCTTTAGGTAGTAACTACACTCTTTTTATTCCTGGCAAGTAATACAGTTAAAAAAAATGTGCCCCCCCCCCAACCATGCCAGTAAATCCTGGGTGGAGAGTCTAGACTTCCACTGTTACAGGACTGTCATGAGGTTCTCCAACATCCTTGCCCATGCTGGTTCAGAGAAGGTCAATAGGGAGCCCACACTTTCACCTCAGCTGCCCAGTAACGATCCCCTCCCTCCACAGAGTCAGTGAAGGCCCTTCGAGGAACCTGGACTTTCACCTCACCCAGTAAACAAGGTGCTCCTTCTCTTCTTGTTTGAGTGGTATCAGAGGAGGCTTGATGATAAAAGAGCTATCAACCCAGAACAGTGTAACCAATGACAATACCCACCAGGAAGGAGAATCAAGACATTCTCAGATGAAGGAAAACTGAGGAAGTTTGTCACTACTAGATCTCCCTAAAAGCAAGGCTAAAGGAAGTTCATTTCTTTAAACAGAAAGGAGATGATAAAGGAAGGAAAATGGGAGCATGAGGAAGAATACTGTAAGCAAGAATATGGGTAAATACAATAGGATTTTTTTCTCCTTTGAGTTTTCTGAATTATATTTGAAGTAAAAATTATAATGCTGTCTGATATAGTTCTAAATGTGTGCAGAGGAAATATTTAGGACAATTATAAGTGGGAGAGGGCTAAAAAGTATAAAGGGAGATAAAGTTTCTATACTTGAGTTGAACTAATAAAATGACTATACCAGAAGAAAGCAATGAATTATAATGTTATATCTAAAACAACCACTAAAAATGTTGTATTAACAGATACACTCAAAACTACTATAGATAAACTAAAATGCAATTGTAAAAAAATGTTCAAGTAATCTACAGACAGATAGGCAAAAGAAGATTGAGAAATGGAAAACAGAGAACAAACAGAACAAAAAATAAAATGGCAGACGTAAGTCCAAATATAGCAATAATTATATTAAATGTAAAAGATAATTTGGTAGTGAAAGTCTTCTGTGCCCCTCTGATTTTTGACAAAGGTGGAATTCAATGGAGGAATGATAGCCTTTCAACTAATGGTACTGGAGCAATTGAATATACATAGGGGGAAAAAAAAGTACCTCAACCTTAGTCTCACACCCTATATAAAAATTAACCAAAAATGGATCACAGACTTAAATGTAAAATATACAATTGTAAAATTTTTAGGGGAAAAAAAAAAAGCAACACAGGAGGAAATCTTCAGGACTGAGGGCTAGGCAAATATTTTATAGATCAAGATCTAGAAGTATGATCCAAAAAAGAGAAATTGATAAATTGGAGTACTTCAAAATTTAAAAATTTTACTCTATGAAAGATCCTGTAAAGAGAATGAAAAGACAAACTACAGAGTGGGAGAAAATATCTGACAAAGGACTAATATCTAGAATATATAAAGTCCTCTCAAAATTCAACAGTAAAAATAATCCAATTAGAAAATGGCAAAAGACATGAAGAGGCATTTCGCCAAAGAAGCTATTCATATTATAAATAAGCACATGAAAAGATTTTCAACATCATTAGCCATTCAAGAAATGTAAATTAAATGAGATTTCACTAAGGATTTAAAATAAACATTTTAAAAGTGACATGGCGGTGCAATGGTGACTCAGTGGCAGAATTCTCACCTGCCATGCCAGAGACCCGGGTTCAAGTCCTAGAACCTGTCCGTGCCAAAAAAAAAAAAAAATAGTGACGAAACCAAGTATAGTCAAGGATATGGAGAAGTTGGATCACTCATGCATTGCTACTTAGAATATAAATAGTACAGTTAATTTAGAAAACAGTTTGGTTGTTTCTCAGAAAACTAGAGCTAGCAATTGCACTGTAGGGAATTTGTCCCAAAGAGAAGAGGAAAAGCCTGTGCATGAAGGTTTATAACAGCTATATTCATAATACCAAAACCTGGAAACAACCGATTTGTACTTTTATAGGTAAATTGTTAAACAAAATGTGGTACATCGATGCCAAGGAATGCTACTTAACAATGAAAAGGAACAAAGACACACGACAACCTTGATGACTCTTCTGAAAATTATGGAGATTCCTCTAATCCCCCAAATTCTCTACTGTATGATTCCATTTATATAGCGTTCTTGGAATGGCAAAATTATAGAAATGGAGATCAGATTACTGGCTCTCAGGGGCTAAGTATGGGGTGGAAGTGGGAGGGGAGTAGTAGTGTTGCAAAAGGGAATCTAAGAAGGCTACACAGGTGAAAATGTCTTATAAATACTTATTTTCTTATTTAAAAGGATTTAATAATAGTAGCTACCAATTGAGATATAATTGAGCCCTTATGACTATGAAGCATTATATATATACATTATATTATTTAATCCTCACAACTCTATGAGGCCGTTATCTCCACTTTATTATTAAGGCAGTAGAGCACAGGATTTAAATGATCTAGTCTGTGGTTACACATCAAGAGAATGAAGTCAGATTCAAATCAAAATCTCTGATTAAAATCCCTCTCATAGTGCTTCCCATTTACCATTCCATTGTTTTGATTTTTACAGTTGCTTTATTACCGAAAATGTGAAGGCTGAATCACTTACATTACCTAGTCTACACTCCACCTTTGTATTCTTACATTTCTAATGTCTGTTAGTTAACTTTTATGTTAAAAAACCTTATGTCCATAAAGCATCAGAACTTCTTATTCCCACAAATCATTTGGCAATTAACTTGTTGTTTAGAAAGAAACAAAAATAAGAAATACAAAGTTTTAACAGCTCAGGAAGTAATTGTGTTAAAGGGATCATATTACTCATGCTGCTTTATAAGGTTCTTTTTTTACCACAGCAGTATTTTTTGAAATCTTTCTGTCAGTGAAAAGATTTATCATCTTATTTCCTGCCTGCATCTGCATAACATAATTTATTTAATCTATCCTGTTTGTGTTTGCCATGATAGAATTTCTGGGTCATATGCATTGAAGATTTTCTTAATTTTGTACACCCAGTATCACTAGGATTCAGTCTGTCCCTACAGTGATCCATAAGTATATGAATGAAAGAATGAATAATACCAGGCTGCATTCCTGAATGTTTTTGCTAGTTTATGTCCCTGCTAAGTTTGTATCTATTTCCCCACATCCTTCCCACAGCAAGGTCTGAAAGTTGATGGAAAGCCCAGGGTATCTTTTTCGT
>PVIY010027806.1:0-33806 GCA_004026745.1 Myrmecophaga tridactyla | reverse complement strand
AATGAGAATGAACATGGCACTGTTATAAATACTTCCCTTTATTCACACATTTATTCAGATGAAACTATTATACCACAATTATTACCATTGTACACATTTTTACATGGGAAAAAGAGCACAGGAAGTTGAATAATTTATCCAGAGTACAAATATTAAGTATTGTTGGATCTGTGATTCTACCAAGATTGGTTAAGTGCATAAATCATGTTCATTGCACTGATTCCCATTTATAGTTAATTTCAGAAAAAATATCTGGGTATATAATAAATAATGATAGAGAGGTTTAATATATCCTTACAATTTTGAATCCAATATTATTTAATACTAATGACAGATCATTCATTAAAACCTTAGGTATATTGATATTATATAGTATATTTATTATTATTTTCAGAAGAAACTTGTAGCAGATTGAATTATCACAATTCTTCCAAAAATGATATTTTCAAATAAGTTCATTGCTTGGCAACTCTGATTCCATCAATTCTCAATTTCCATCTCTAGAAATCCTCGCATAACTTAGGTAAGGCCTAAAATGATACATGATACATACAGACTCTTCTAATAATATTTACATTTTTTGAGACAAACTAAAATACTTTGAGATTAATACTTACCAGGAGTCAAAGTGAGTGAAAAATATTTTCCTGAATTTCTGTTTAGAAACTCTCCAACATCAAGTTTTTCATACAAATAAAGCCATGTAAGGAGCCTGATATTTTTGAGATATATCTTTTTCCTTTGAGATAAGTTATGTTCAGGCTTTGTGCATTTATTTGCTGAAATAAAATAAATCAACCTAATAATTTTGCTCAGGTTCTGTTCAAATAGAAAGTTCACCTGGAAATTCTACCTCACAAATATACCAGGGAACTATTGTGAGAACAAGCATACCAGAGCATCCCTTGCATTTCTCCTTGATAATGCCATGGCACCTCTTTTATTGAATAAGGCTGATAATGCAATACTTGGTCATCTCTGGGACCAATTTCCAAGGCAGACTGCTTGGCATTATTTCAAGTATCAAGGTTTAAGGCCTAACCCATCCATGTTATGGTTGTAATAGAAAGTTGCCTTCTCCATGGAAACCACATTATGTTGAGCATCATATTTTGATATTTCTTCTGCTACCCTAAATTTTGACTGGGTAAAAGAGAAGTTATTTCTAGATACAAGCTTAATTAACCTGTGGCTGGAAGACCAGATGATTAACTACCAGTGATTGAATAGCCCATTTTTCCCAGTGAAACATCTTTATGTATAAAAGTGTGACACTATCATATGATGAAAAATAATTCATTAGACAAAAGTTATTGTACAATAAAATGTAAGGAAGAAAATTAAACTCCTTCATAAATGTTATTTTTCTTCAGATATTATATTCTTCCATCTATTTTTCAAAGCTTATATGTATATATATATATGTCTATACACACATTGTGTTAATATAATCTCATCAAACTGAATTTTGAAGAATGTTCTGATTTTATCACTCAATATCTAAAATAAGACTTGTCTGATGTTATAATAGACTTTTGTAAAACCCACATTTTTGTGTATTTTGCATTGAATAGTGTGGCATACCTAACTTCTAGGAGTGTGTAAAAGTGGATGAATGGGCTTTTTGAGGTATCACAAAGAATATATGGTGGTGTTCCTCCACTCAAGTTTGGAAGTGTCAACTAATACATAGACATGGAACATATAACATTGTTTTTAGCCATTAAAATATTAGTGTAATCTGTTTATTATTTGAGTGTATTGGTTTTTTGTTATATTTAAAAAAACATTAGAGAAGGTACTACAAATCAGTGTTGAGATGAGTAAAGATTTTATAATTATATTAATGGCCAAAATCTAGTTTCCTCTATATAAAACTAGGTGAAATGAATTTGTGTGACTCTCTCATTAATTAATGATAATGAAATCAATTTCACATAGATTTGGAAGAAACACATGAAAAATTGCAAAATTTCATGAAAGAACTTGGTGGTATGGATCATGGAATTACAAAATAGATATTTGGTAGAGTTTCAAGCAGAAAATTCTCAATTCATCAAAAATTGAGTGATACTGAAGAAAGCTTATTTGGAGATTAAAAAGCTGCATCAATATATTTCATAGTACCTTGGAGTTTAAGATATTCTATGCCAATGCTACCTCAATAGGGTCTGCTTACTTCTTTCACCACCATGAGATAGTTTCTCTTCCAGCATTGGAAGCAAATTTTCATAATCATTAAGTGTACTTTCAAATATTATAAGTAATAGTTGAAGAAAGACTAATTCACAGAACTTTTATGAATAATCTTTTATGCTAAAATAAATATTCTTGTTGAGGTTGCAACATAACATCTATAATAGAAAATACTTTTGAAGGAAGATCAGGAATAAGAAACAGAAAAGAAACATGACTTATTTGTCCTACATCTCAAAAATTTTAGTCATATACCAGATAATTATCCAATATCATTTTTTAAGAAAATTCTATTCCTTCTTTTAACTTTCAAAATTTTTCATGTGTTTTGAAGCTCTGTTTTGGAATTTTATGCTTTTCTAAAAAATTAGGTTCTATTGTTATTTTATATCATCCATCTCTCTAGAACATAGAGATCTACTATTTTGCAGTTTTAATTATGTGCTTACATTTACAGATGTACATTTTTGCATCCTTTTACTATTCATCTATTCCTTAAAATTTTTTTTATCTATTAGAGAAGTTTGTTTACAGAAAAATCATGCATAAAATACAAGATTCCCAAAAACAACTACACAGACCACACCTTGCATTGTTGTGGAAATATCACAAGAGATAATAGCATGAATTATAATTAAACTTTAAAACCCAAGGTTTATCTTAGAGTTTACAGTTTGTGTATTTCATTTCCATGGATTTTTAAAAAAAACTTTTATTCTGTTATATTTAAAAGCTAACATTTCCTCTTTTAATCACATTCATATGTGTATTTCCATGCTGTCGATTACATTCATAATATTATGCTACCATCATTGACCAAAAAATTTCCATCATTTCAAAGAGAAAACCTGTCTGTACATTGTGCACTCTAGTTTCCCTTTCCCTACCCTATGCATCCCCTGTTACCTATATTCTAAACCCTGAATTTTCTTCTTCTAGTTGTTTCAAATCAATGATATCATACAATATTTGTCCTTGTTCATCTGACTTATTTCATTCAATATTTCACATGGCTTGAGGTTTTCAAGGAACTTCCATGTTGCCGCAGGTACTAGGACTTCATTCTTTTTTATGGCTCAATAAAATTACAATGTAATATATGAATATATAACATTTTGCATATCCATCCATTGGTTGAGAGACACTTGGTTTGCTTCCATCTTTTGGTAATTGTGAATAATGCTGCTGTGAACATCAGCATGAAAATATCTGTTCTAACTGCTGCTTTCAGTAGTTTTGGGTATATGTTGATAGTGGGGTTGTCGCTAAGCATAAATTTATACTTAGCTTTCTGAGGAACTATTATCAGACAAAGGCAGGGAATTCTTTTGCCCAATGTGCTAGAATGACCAATTCCTGAAACATCATGGTTTCAAAGAGAGAAAAAAGTTATTACTAGGCACATAGTAAGAGATCAGATGGTCCAGGAGGCTGAAATCTATCTCCCTGAACTGCAGCAATTCTGGTAGTTTTATTAGAGAAAAAGGCAGTGTTTTTAATAATTATCACATGGCCCCCAATGAAGTAATTGAAGGTGGTCTAATTGGTGAGCATGCACAGATTGATTGCATGCTTAGTCACAGAATATATATAAGAAAACTCTGACCTTAATATGATGATGGGCATGATTTTTAGTGTTATAAAGAGATATGGGTGACTTGTAGGTTAAAGTCTAAGCTACTGTGTGTGTCAGGCAAGTTCACATTCATTAGATATAGTTATGGTTATCAAGATAACTTTGGACAGGGGGTGGGCTAGTTCTGGGCTGACCCAAGCCCCTTCATTAGCAAACATTAGGGGAAGTCTTTAGTGATTACAAGATGCTAAAGTTGAAAAACTGAATATTTGGATACAATAAAAATTAGTCATAAGTTTTTTACAATCACAGGGGCATAAGATAAGGGCTATACAAGGATTATCAGAGATCAAGGCAGTTGGATTACAATTTAGAGATTTCAGATATTTTCCTCTGTTTACTCCAGTATACCAGAAAGTAAAAAGGAATGTCTATATAATGATTCAATAATCAAACTCATTCCTTAAGCCCTAATTTCTCAGTTACAATTCCTCCTTCTCATTTGATAGTTACCTTTCGATATTGAGGGATATTTGGGCTATGACTCTTCTAGCTGCTTCAAGGCTGTAAGGGACATTGTCATTAAGGGACAGAGAGGAAACAATGAAGCTAGTTGTTCTTGGAGAGTCCAGTACTTCTGGGTTTCAGAACTCCTCTGGCATTGCAACAATCTGGAAATTTTAAGTCCCTCAAAAACAAACTTAATGAATAAAATTTTACAGAGCCCAGGATATCTTTCAGGGTTTCCAGGAATACTGTCTGTCATAATGTGGCACTTTGCAATATCTGGAAACAGGCATAAGAGTAACCTCCAGAATGTCCTCTCAACTCAATTTGAAATCTCTTAGCCATTGCAACTCTAGTTCTTTTCCCCCTTTTGGGGAAAGAATTATTTATATTTATAGTGTTAATCAATGAGACACATGGCTTTAACTCCCCCCCCCTTAACCATATTCATCTTCAGTGCAGCACTATTACTTATAATCCCAGGAATGAACCACCACCCCTCTATCCATTTCCATACATTTAAGTTCAACTTCACTACCAAATTTTCATATTTAAATTCTATGTATTCATCTCTAAGTTTACATTTTCTATGGGGTTCATATTAGTGAAATCATACAATATCTGTCATTTTGTGTCTAGCATATTTCGCTTAGCATCATGTCTTCAAAGTTCACCCTTGCTGTTATATCTTCAAGACATCACTTCTTAATGCTGCAAATTATTCCAACATATTTTTATGCGACATTTTGTTTATCCACTTGCCTGTTGATGGACACTTGGATTGTTTCCATCTTTTAACACTTGTGGCTAATACTGCTGTGAGTACTGGTGTGCAAATGACTGTTTGTGTCACCACTTTTCAGTTCTTCTGGGCATATACCAAGTGGTGTTGATGGGTTGTAGGGCAAGTCAACATTTAGTTTTCTGAAGAACTGTCTTTCACAGCAGTAGTACCATAATACATTTCCACCAGCAGTGAATAAGTGTCCTTATTTCTCCATATCCTCTCCAGTATTCATAGATTCCTGTTTATTTAATGGCAGTCACTCTTATAAGTGTAAGGTGATATCTCATGGCAGTTTTGGTTTCCATGAAGATGAACATCTTTTCAGGTGCTGTTTAGTCATCTGTACTTGTGCTTTGAAAAAAGATCTATTCATATTTTTTGCCCATTTTTAAATTGGGTTGTTTTTCCATTTCTTATTGAGTTGTATGATTTCTTTCTATAAACTGGATATGAAACAACTATCAGATATATGGTTTCAAAATATTTTCTTCCATTGAGTTGGCTGCCTGTTCACCCTTTTGACAAAGTCCTTTGATGCACAGAAGCATTGGATTTTGAGGAGTTGCCATTTATCTATTTTTTCTTCATTGCTTGTGATTTGCATGTAATGCCTAAGAAGCTACCTTTTATTAATATATTTTCTTCTGGAAGTTTTATGGTGCTGCCTCCTATATTTATGTCAATGAGGTAGGGACTGTCTTTCATACCTTTGGCTATAGATATCCAGTGCTCCCAGCCCCATTTATGAAAAGATTGTTGTGTAAGAATTCAATGGATTTGGTCACCTGGTCAAACACTGAATGGCCATAGATGTGGAGGTCAATTTTTGAACTCTCAATTCTATTATCATTGTCAATATATTTATCTGTTTTGACCATGCTGTTTTGACTACTGTGGCTTTATAATAAATGATTTTTAAAGTCAAGGAGTGTAAGTTTTTCCACTTTATTCTTTTTAAGGATGTTTTTGTCTATTCATGGGCCAGTTTCCATGCAAATAAATTTATTGATGAGCTTTTCCAAGTCTTCAAAGTAGATTGCTGGAATTTTGATTGGTATTGCATTAAACATGTAGATCAATTTGTGTAGAATTGACATCTTAATGACACTGAACCTGCCAATCCATGAACACAGAAAGTCTTTCCACTTATTTAGTTCTTCCTTGATTTATTTTAGCCATGTTTTCTATGTACAGGTCCTTTACATCCCTGATTAAGTTTATTTCCTGATACTTGATTCTTTTAGTTGCTATTCTGAATGGAGATTTTTTTTAAAGTGTCTCCTCACTTAAGTCACTACCTGTATATAGAAACCTTACTAATTTTTGCATGTTAATGTTGTAACCTGCCACTTTGCTGAATTTCTCTATTAGCTAAAGTAGTTTGTCATAGATTTCTCAGGATTTTCTAAATAAAGTATCATGTCATCTGCAAACAATGAAAGTTTCACTACTATCTTTCTTGTTTGCATGCCTTTTATTTCTTTTACTTGCCTAATTGCTCTTGTTAGAATTTCTACCAAAATGTTGAATAACAGTGGTGACAGTGGGCATCCTTGTCTTGTTCTCAATCTTAGGGGGAAGGCTTTCATCTTTCACTGTTCAGTATGAAGCTGGCTGTGGAATTTGCATGTATGCCCTTATCATATTGAGGAAGTTTCCTTCAATTCTTACCTTTTGAGCTGTATTTTGTCAAAAAAGGATACTGAATTTTGTTGAATGTTTATTTCACATCGGTTAAGATGATCATGTATTTTTTCCCTTCAACTCATTATCATGCATTGTATTCCTTAAATGGGTTCCTTGTGTTGAGCCTCCCTTGTTTACCTAGAATAAACCCAGTATTGTTGTGGTGCATAGTTTTTTTTAATGTACTGATGGATTCAATTTGCAGGTATTTTGTTCAGAATTTTTGTGTCTATATTCACTAGGGAGTTTGGGTGTAGGTTTATTTTCTTGTAGTATCCATTTTGTGGTGTTACAATGATGTTAGCTTCTTCAAATGGGTTATACAGTGTCCCTTTTACCTCAGTCTTTTGAAACAGTTTGAGGAGAGGTGGTGTGAATCCTTTTCAGAATTTTGGTAAATTCCCCATCTGGCCCTAGGCTTTTCTTTGTAAGAAGGTTTGATGATTGAATCTCTTTACTTGTGGTTGATTTGTTGAGGTCTTCTATTTCTTCTGGAGTCAATTAGGTTGCTCATTTATTTCTTGGAAATTATCCATTTCACCCAAGTTGTCTAGTTTGCTGCATATTGCTATTGTGTTATATAATTTGCTTAGTGTGCTGATAGATTCAATTTGTAGACTTTTTCTTAGAAATTTTGCATCTATATTCATTAGAGAAATAGATCTTTGGTTTTATTTTCTTGTAGTATCTTTATCGAGTTTCACTAATAGTGAGGTTAGCTTCACAGAATGAGTTAGGTAGTGTCCCCTTCCCTACAATTTTTAAGAGGAATTTGAACAGAAATAGTGTTTCTTTATTCTTGGAATGTTTGGTGAACCATGAAGCCCTCTGGCCATGGAATTTCTTTGTAGGGAGGTTTTTGATGAATGATTGAATCTCTTTACTTGTAATGGGTTTGTTGAGGTTTCCTAATTTATTTCTAATTGGTATAAATTGTGTGTTTCTAGGAAATAGTAAATTTCATCTAGGTTATCCAGTTAGTTGATATACAATTGTTCATGGTATTCTATTATGGTGCTTTTCTTTCTTTGGGGTCCATGGTAATGATGCCCCTCTCATTTATGGTTTTATTTATTTGCATCTTCTCTCTTTTTATCTTTCTTATTCTAGCTCAAGGTTTGTCAATTTTGTTGCTCTTTCCAAAGAATCAACTATCAGCTTAATTGATTATCTTTGTTGATTTTTCATTTTCCCATTCACCTATTTCTGCTTTAATCTTTGTTATTTCTTTTGTTTTACTTGCTTTAGGAAACCCTAAATTTGCTGACCTTTCTTTAGTTCCTTCAGTTGTTCATTTAAGTTTTTGGTTTTAGTATTTGCTTCTTTTTTTAAAGTAGACATTTAGGGCAATAAATATCCCTCTCAGAACTCCCCTCCCTATATCTCATAGGTTTGCATATGTTGTGTTTTTTGTTTCATTTGTCTCCAGTATTTTGTGATTTATGTTGCAATTTCTTCATTGACCCACTGATTACTTAAAAGTGTGTTGTTTAACCTCTATATGTTTTTAAAGTTCTGTTTTTTCAGTGATCATTGATTTCAAGCTTCATTCAATTATGATCAGAGAAAATGATTTGAATAATGTCAATCTTTCATAAAATTAAGACCTGTCTTATGCCACAGCGTATGCTATATCCCAGAGAACATTCTATGAGACAGTGGCATAAATGTATATCCTTGTGTTTTGGGGTGCATTTATGCTTATATATTTATTGATATATAATTTATATATATATTAATTTATCATACTGTTTATGTTCTTTATTTTTTTATGAATCCTAAGTCTAGTTTTTCTATCTATAGAAGAGACTAGTGTGTTGAACTCTCCCACTATTATTGTGGAAATGTTTACTACTTCCTTCAGATTTTCCAGTGTTTGCTTCATGTACTTTGGAGCTCCTTAATTGGGAACAAGAGCATTTATGATTGTTATTTCTTCTTGGCAAATTTCCCTTTTTATTAGCATATAATGTCCTTCTTTGTCTCTTATGACATATTTGCATTAAAATCTATTTTGCCTGATATTAGTATAGCTATACCAGCTTTCTTTTGGATATGACTTAAACATAGATTATCTTTTTCCTTCCTTTCCCTTTCACACTACTTGTATCTTTGGATCTAAGATGAGTGTCTTGTCAGTAACATATAAATGAATTATATTTCTGCAAATCTGTGTCTTTTAATTAGATAGTTCAGTCCATTAACATTCAAAGTTATTAGTGTAAAGGCAGTTCCTGATTAAACCATCTTATTCTTTGGTTTTTATTTGTCAGATCTATTTTTTCACCCTTTCTTTTTATCCTTTATTTTACCCTTACTAACAACCTTCAATTCTGTACCCTCCTGTGGGCTTCTTTCTTATCTTGTTTTCAACCAACAGACCTTCCTTTAGTACTTCTTACTGAACAGGTCTTTTGTCAACAAATTCTCTCAGTATTTGTTTATCTGTGAAAATTTTAAACTTTCCCTCACTTTCCAAGGGGAGCTTCACTGGATACAGAATTCTTGGCTGACAGTTTATCTCTGTCAGAATCTTAGATATATCATACCAATGCCTTCTGAACTCCATGGTGTCTGATAACTAGTCAGCATTGAGTCTTATGGAGCTTGCCTTCTATGTGGCCAATCATTTTTCTCTTGATGCTTTCAGGACTATGTCAATCTATTCAACATTTTGACAGTGTGATTAGTATGTGTCTTGGAATGGGTCTATTTGATTTATTTTATTTGGAGTTCATTAGTCTTCCTTGATTTCTATATCTATGTCTTTTTTTATTTCTTTTTTTTTTTAATTTGCATATGGGCAGGAGGCACCAGGGATCGAACTCCAGACCTCCAGCATGGCAGGTCGGAGCTCTGCCTGCTGAGCCACGGCAGCCGCCCTATATCTATGTCTTTTTAAAGGTTTGAGAAGTTTTCCCCAATTATATTATCAAATAGTCTTCCTAGACTTTTAATTTTCTCTTGTCCTTCTGGGACACTAATTATGCTTTTGTTTGTGAGTTTTGAGTTGTACATCATTTCCCTGAAATAAATTTTCCAACTTTTTCACCATTTTTTTCTTTTGTGCATTTAAATTAAGTTGCTCTGTCCTCTAGTTTACTTATTCTTTCTTCTGCTTCTTCTAATCTGCTGTTGTATATTTCTATATATATCTCTAGTATATTTTAACTTGATCTACAGTGTCTTTCATTTTATATAGTCTGCTATTTTTCTAATTATTCTTTCAAATTCTTCTTTATGCTTTTTTAGTGACTACTTTGTAGGAGCCAAGGGTTAAAACAAGACCTGCAAGTTTCGGTGGGAGCAGCTGACCTCAGGATGGCGGCAGTAAACTGTGGAGATTGTTATGTAAAGCAGTCTGGGAGGAAGAGAATGTTTGTTTACCCCAAATGGTTATTTTAAGTATGAAGGAAGAACACTGAAAGATAAGAACTTTGTTAACCCAGGAAATGCATGCATGCCTTTTGTCACCCTGCAGTATTTAAGCAGGATCTGGATAAGAATAAAGTTGTCTGAAGTCTGATGTAAAGTGAAGGTTCAGACCCCCTGAACCCATCGGTGTCTGTCTTTCTTTTCTTCCTTTTTTTCTCTCTTTCTCGTCATTCCTTAATATCCTTCGAGCTCTGTTTCAATAGGAAGGAACACTACTTGATATCTTTTATCTCTTTTACCAATTCATTTACATTATTTAGGAGATTTGTTTGAACATCTTTGACTACTTGTAGTAAATTCTGTGTCCCCACCACCTTTTCAGTTTGGTCATTTCACTTAGCCACATCTTCTTGCTTCTTCATTTACTTTGTGATGGTTTCGATAGTCTGTTGTCATTTGACTATCTTGAAAAAGTTATTTTGAAATTTGATTTCCCTCATTCATCTCAGACATTTTAGTTGCTTGGGTTTACAATGCATTTCTCATTTGGCACTTGGTTTGCAGTGTGAGAACTTCAAGCAGGAGATGCAACCCTTTTTAATAGTCTCTTAAAGGTTGGGCAAAAAAGCAGTTTGCCACACTGCACTACCCCTATAATCTCAACAGTTGCACTCTTGGACACCTCTTCTTCATGACCATGTTTTTTCCCCAACTACTACAGCATGCTGGAAAGGGAGCCAACCAGGCAACAATCCAGTCAAAGCCACAGGGCTCCATGTTCACTGGAAACCACCAACTCTGGGGTGGGTTTTGGACACTTTGCACTTTGGCTGACACACTTCTTGTGGGCACAATGTGTCTAGTCATTCACAGACTCCTATGTAGAAAGACCTTGGGCTTAGGGAATGATAGGTTCAACTACTTCAGGTAGCAATTGGTCCAGGATACTCTGATATTCACTGCCAGCAAGACCTTGGCATGTTTTAGTACACTGCCTTGGTAGTTACGTAGTCTTTCTTTCTCATCCCTAAGGGGGATGAATTCCCACACAAAGTGTGTAGAACAGCTCCAATGGGCTTAGGACAGGTTCTGGAAAGGTTTTGAAAAGCCCTACAATTCCCCTGAACTTTCTGGCCTGCCCAGCAGATGGTGGTGTTCAATGACTCAACTGTCCAAAGAAGCTATTTACTACCTGGAGCCTGAGAGAATCTGAGAGCAACTGAAACTGCAATGTTTCTGTGCCTTCACTTCACCCCTCCCCCAAATCTGGATCAATATGGGGCTACGTACCCCACTTTACTTGTGCAGAAGATCGCCTCAACTGCCCCAGTTTGCAGCTGTCCCTCAGGCAAGGATCAGACTTCCTGCTGCTGTTTTCCTCAAGGGTGGGGATTGGATACCAGGCTGAAAGCACAGTGTCAATCCACATTTTCTCAGACTCTTTCTTGCTTACTGACCTGGACCTTTAACTGTCCTCTTTTATCCCCCAAGTGGCCAAAGAATTGATTCAGACAGCTTCCGCCTGGCTACTTGCAGCTTTCAGAGAAATGGTTTCCTCCCTTTTCCTCCATTTAGGAAACTACTACTTGCTGCCCTTTTGTATTCTACCTTCCTGAGTGGCTTAATTCCTGCTGTGGGTCCATATGGGTTTGAGTCTTTGTGTTTGAATGTATGTGGGAATCTGTCTTACTGCTGTAAGAGATTTTTTATCCCATATGCCCAGTGGGAGGGAAGATGGATCCCAGCAGCTGCCTTTTGGAACTTTACAAGCTGTGTGAGACCAAATGAGGTGGGGTGGGGATAGGACTGACCAGTCTGGGAGAGATGTTTCCTACCTAGTATTTTTCCCTCTTCAAAATTCAGTGTCTGTTGGATCTTTTTCCAGTTAATACCTTCCTCCAGAGTTTTGAACAAGTGTAAATTGTCCTTTTTGCTGAATCTCTGGAGAGAGGTATTCAGTAACTGTTTAACTTGCCTTGTTGATTGGAATGACCTGTTGAAGACTCAATTATGGTGCAACAAATGGGCAGTATGTTAGAGGCCTGGGGCAATGTTTTCCAGGAAGCTGTCTATGCTTTAAATTAACATCCGCTCTATTGTGCTATTTCTCCATAACCAAGATTCACAGCCCAGGAATCAAGCGGTGGCAACTGGAGTGCCATCATTCACTATTATGCATAGTTATCCACTAAAACATGTATTGTTACCTTTAGCTTTGCTGGTGCAAAGATCATAGTTTCAAAGAGGCATGCTTCCACCAGAATCAAACCAATGATTCCAATGTATTGGTAATTAAGACTGCCACCTGGCCAGTTCAGGCTCCTCATGACTCTGAATCAAGAGGCAAAGAAGGGAACTACTCAACTAGCTAGGATGATTGATCCTGTCCATAAATTGGGAAAAAAGACTGCAATGCAACTACATGAAGTAAACAAATAAGGATTTGCCTGGGATACAGGAGTTCCTTAGGGTGCCACTTAGTAGTTCCATGCCCTGTAATTAAAGTCAGTGGAAATTTACAATCCAGGCAAGCTTACAAATGGCTCAGTAACTTCAGGAATCAAGGTTTGTGTCACTCCACAGCTGAGAGGCTTGCTGAATGTAAAGGGAATGAAAAATTGATAGCAGAAGTAGGTTGTTATAAATATGAATTAAGACCATGTGACTAGTTACAGGAATGAAAAATATCATTGTTTTGAATATTTTTTCTTTGCTTTGCTACTAGTATATTTGTATGCATATATGCATAAAGCATATATACATACGTGTTTCCTTCTCTATCTTTTTTCCTTATCATATGACATAAGTTGTATTAGCTTCATGTCATAATATCTCAGTTATAGGATACTAAGTTAAAAAAGTGAATATTACATAAGATTTGCACATGACCCTGGGGAAAGTAACTGGGTATCTGGTTGTACATAGAATAGTTGAGTATTTTTAGGTATTTTAACCTAAAAATATGAAGGTTATGATTTATTATGAAATTATAAATGGTTTAATGAGGAGGACATGGGTTTCTAGTTGAGAAGGAATAAAATGTGTTGTTTAAGTTTGTGTGTCAACTTGGCCAGATTATGGTGTCCAATTGTTTGGTTAAGGAAACAGTGGCCTGATTACACCTATGATCAACTGAGGAGATTGTCTTCAACAATGAGAGAGGATTCATCCTATCAGCTGAAGTCTTTAAAAGAAAAACTAATGGTTTGAGCAGACAGAATAGAGAATTTCCATCTCTGCATCAGCCAGCCTGATTCTCCTTGGGAATTCACTGAAAACCTTCATTGGGTTTCTCGGCTTATGGACTACATTGTAGTATTTGGATTGGCACATCCCCCCCCCCATAGTCACATGAGACAATTCTTATAAAATCACATAATATTTACATATCCCTCATATAAGTTTTTTTTCCAAGAGAACACTGGCTAATGAAGATGTTGGAGCATGTATGTATCACCCCAGGAAAATATGTTCTTAAAGTGACTCTATTCCTTTGTTTGTGAACCCATCATGAGTAAGCCCTTTTGATGAAGCCACTTCAGTTAAGGCATAACCCACTTCAATCAGGATGGGTCTTAGTCCTATTACTTGAGTCATTATGAGTTAAATGAAATACAAACAGAGTGACAGAAAGCCACAGACAGAGCATCTGTAGGCTGAAAGCAATGGAACCTGGAGGAGAAATGAAATACCAGGATACACTGCCATGTGCCATGCCATGTGCTAAACTAAATACCAGGGGTCCCTTTCAGCCAGCCCCAGAGTATCATAGTCCTGAGGAGAAAGCATCACCTTGATGAGGCCTTAATCTGGAGATTTTTCTGGCTTCAAACCTGTAAGCTAAAAAATTCCCACTACTTAATTTGAACCATTATAGCATAAGCAGCCTAAGAAATTAAAATATTTGTGAAGGAAACATAAAAATGAAATGTCACATTGACATTTTATTTATATAAAGTAAATAGATAAGGAGGTGTAAATCAATTACTTTTCATCAAGCACAAAATAATGAATGTGGTGTAATAGTATGAAGCTCTTATGTACCTATTTCATCTTGTTAAATCCTGCTTGAATGCAATATACCAGAAATGGGTTGGCTTTTATAAAGTGAATTTGTTAATTTACATGTTCACAGTTCTAAAGTCATAAAAATATCCAAACTAAGGCATTCAAGTAAATATACCTTGACTCAATAAAGGCCAATATCTGTCACAAGGAGAGGCAAATGGCTGGCACATGCTGGTCCTTGTTCCCAGTTCTTGTTGCCTCAGGTTCCGATGCCAGTGGTTGCCTAGCTAAGTGTCTGTATTCCTTCATTTATCTCCTCTGGGACACATCTCTGGATTCTTTCTTACTTAGCATCTCATGGAAAGCTCTGCATCTCCAAACATTCATGTCTAGGCATCTGCTGTCACTTGTTGGCAGTTCAAGAATCTCCAAACATCTGCATCTCTGTCAGCTCTGAAGCAGCTGTTCTCCAACATTCTGCATCTATGTGTCTCCAAAATGTTTCCCCCTTTAGAAGACCCTAACAAACTATTCAAGACCCACTTTGAATGGGTGGAGTAACATCTCCACATAATCAAAAGACCACACCCACAATTGGACATATTACACCTCCATGGAGGTATCTAACCAAAGTTTGCACCCATAATTGAGTGGATCAATCTCCATGAAAAAATCTAATCAAAGGTTTCCACTTGTGTTTAGCTAAAATTGTTATGTACCACAGAAAAGCCATGTTTTCTTTTCTAATCCAATTTGTTGGGGCAGAACTATTGTTTAGAGTGGAAACTTTGTATTGTTTTCATGGAAATATGACACATCCAGTTGTGGTCGTGACATTGTTTGGATTCTTTCCATGGAGAAATGACACACTCAATTGTGGATGTGGTCTTTTGATTAGAATGAGATGTGGCTCTGCCCATTCAAAGTGGGTCTTGGTTAGTTTAGTGCAGTCCTTTAAAAGAGAAAACATTTTGGAGGAAGCTCAGTTGCTTGGAGAATAATTTCTAGTAAGCTGACAGTGGTGCAATTAGAGGTGCTTGGAGTGCTGATGGAACAGATGCTAGAGCAAAGACATTTGGAGTTGCAGAACCCAGCAGAATTCCCTGTGTGCCTTCCCATGAGATGATAGGCAAGCCAGAACCTAGAGTGGTGCCCAAGAGGAGCTAAGTGAAGGCCCACAGAAGTTTAGTGAGAAAACCACTGGCATCTGAAGCTGGAAGAAAAAGAACTGGGAATAAGCACTAGCAGATGCCAGCCATATGTCTTCACATTAGCCTTTCTTGAGTCCTGATATCTTTCTTTGGATTCCTTATTTTGGACATTGTTATGGCCTTAGAACTGTAAACTTGTAAATTGATAAATTCCCTTTTTAAAAGCCAACATCAGAAATGATATGTTGCATTCTGGCAATGCACTATAAAACCAATACACTACCCTACAATATAGAATCAGGATTAAAGGCTTGGCTTTACTGAGGTACAGAACACTTTCAAACCAACACAGTACCCCCAGAAAACCATGCTATTAAATTTAATCCATTCCTGTGTGTGTGGCCTCATTGCAGGTAGGATCTTTTGGTGAGTAGGTTCTTAACATGATGTGACCACCTCATTTAGTGTAGGTCTTAATTCTCTATCACTGGAATCTATTACAAGAACATGAAATTCAGACAAAATGACAGAGAGATGCAAAAGCTGAGAGAGAATGCCACAGAAACAGAGATGAAGCCACTAAAGGCAGCAGCTGGAAGCAACAAAACCTGAAAGAGAAATGAGAGACCAGCAGACACTACCATGTGACTTAACATCTGACAGAGATGTCCAGTATGACCTGCAGACTGTCTTCTGGAATAAGGCATTGTTTTGATGCCTTGATTTCAACATATTCATGGACTCAGAACTGTAATTTGTAAACTAAAAGGTGCCTACTATTAAAAGATATTTCATTTCTGGTATATTGCATTTTGGCAGTTTTAGCAGACTAAAAGAGTACCCTAAATCAGAAGTAAAATATTACTTAAGTTTTTCATATGTTTTGTATATGAATCATGTGTGTATGTATATGAATGTGTGTATATTATATAACAGTATCATCCTATTGAGAATAAATCTAGTGGATACCAATATTCTGTACTATAGGAGGCAAAAACATTTCATTGATGTCACTACATTCTGCTTATGGACCATTCAATGAAATAATAGAATGATTCATTAAAATACTCCTGATTCTCATGGAAATACAATTTTATTGCAATTTTTAGATACTACATTCTCTGATGAGAAAGAAATTGATTGGCAAATGAGGTGTATTTTGTAGCAAATTATGTTCTACTACAGAAATTCTCTGTAACACTATAAAGACCTTGAAAGTTGGTAGAGAAAATGCATGTTGTTTATCTATTTCATTCAGTTGGATCTATGTCATGGTCAGGTTCATGTGTCAACTTGGCCAAGTGGTGGTTGGGCAAGTGCTGACTTGTCTGCTGTGATGAGGACATTTCATAGAATTAAATCATGATCATGTCAGCTGCATCCACAGCTGATTCCATTTGTAATCAACCAAAAGGGTGTGTCTTCTGCAATGAGTGATGCTTAATATAATCACTGAAAGCCTTATAAGGAGGATTCAGAAGAGACAGACTCTTCCTGTTTTGGCTGGTGGGCCTCTCCTATGGAGTTCATCCAGACCCTCCATCAGAATCATCAGCTTCACAGCTTACTCTGTGGATTTTGGACTCTGCATTCCCGTGGTCACGTGAGACACTTTTATAAATTTCATATTTGCGAGTGTTCGCTTTTGATTCTGTTTCTCTAGAGAACCCTAACTAATACAATCTGTAAGTCGATATTCCTGTTGATTGGGACTATTGAGCTGGTTGTTATGTTTTTCTGATTCCACTTAAAGAGGAAATAGAAGCATATAGAATTTTTTTTAATGATCAATCTGAAAATCTCAGATAAAACCTCTTTCTCAATACTCATATAGCATAAAAACAAAATATAACAGCCATTTATAAGAAGATTTTACAAATACCAAACAAAAAAATAATGAAATCTATAAAGCAGTAACCAGATATTAAGTGGTCACAAAGGGTTTGGAATTATGTGAACATTAATGTATACCGACTACACAGCAGTAAGCAAACTAACTTATGTCCTTTTGTACATGTAAAGATATACAAGCTACATACATATTACAATACATATGTAATTTGATAAAGATCAGTCTCATGGTTAGTTACTGACCAGTAGGACTAGGATTCAAGCTCAGATTTCTCTGACTCCTCACATTAAGGCTCTGGACCAGTTATACAATCCCTTTGTGACATTCACAATTTGGAATCATTATCCTCTAGAAACAATACAATTTATCTTCAGCAATTGGAATTATTTTTATAAAGCCATCAAGATTAAACAATGAAACTATTAAAATAGTAATAAAATAATATGATTTCTGGATAGTTTACCTAACTAATAATTAAATTTAAAATTTATTTATCATCCTCTATCTTTAAAAAAAGTGACATCTAAAAGACATACATAAAACATATGATTAAAAAGTAATTTTTGAACTTCCGGGAAGATAGTAAAATAAAATAGCCTGAGTTCACCCCTATTTCTTGGAACAGCTGGAGAAAGGATAGAGAACGACAGGGACAGCAGTTCCAGGGTCTCAGTGACCAAAGAGGGACTTCTATATGATATGAGGAGGATCTGGATGAAAAAGTAGAGAAATTAAAACTGAAAAGATGGTGTGAGTTTACTCAGCCATGACTGCATCTGGGGCAGGTTGCAAAATACTGGCTGGAGCAAGTGCTATGGGAGCAGCACAAACTATGGGGCCCTCCCCTCAGGAGAAGGGGTGATGCAGAACAGAGTTGATCTGACAATTAACCAGCAAAAGAGACTCTCTGGGTTTTACTACCTCTATCTTTCTCCATGAAGGCCCAGAGCAATAACAGCATGCACAGACAAGGAGATGGGGATGAGTGAGTGAGCCACAACATGCCATCAGGCATTCCCAGGCTGGCTGTGGGCAGGGGAACTTGAAGCTCTTAACCTCACAGCCCCACATCATTCCACACAGCAGCCTGGGACACCAGCTCCACCAGTGGATTCTCTGCTGAGGTGGACACTGCCCACTCCACAACTCCCCATGCCTGGTGTGGGTCACCTATAAGTGTACATGTAGACCAACAGTCTTGACTGGATATGCACCTTATCTCAATCCTGCCAGCTGGCTGACAGAGTGGCGGGCCTGAGGAGAAGAGGCAGCTCAAGAGCACAACATGCTTAGAAGAAAGAAAACTTTACTCTGGCAAACAACCTTTCTCCCTAGCTTTCAACTCTAATTCAATTAGAGTTGAATCTACTGCATGAGGTCCTGGCCTTGGTTTGGCTGGGAATTACTTGCAAACTAAGTGTAAAAGGAGCATTCAACAAAACCAAGGCAATTTCAATATCTTAGACAAGTGAGTGAAATCAACTTTTAAAATAAACTTATTGTGCTGGTTTGAAAGGATGTATGTTCCCTAGAAAAGCCATGTTTTAATCAAAATCCCAGTCCCTATTCAATACTGTATGTTTGAAACTGTAATCAGATCATCTCCCTGGATGATGTGTTAACATCAAAAGTGGTTGTTAAACTGGATTAGATGACAATATGTTTCCACCCATTTGGGTGGGTCTTGATAAGTTTCTGGAGTTCTATAAAAGAGGGTACATTTTGGAGAATGGAAGAGATCTGGAGAGAGCAGAGAATGCTGCAGCACCACAAAGAAGAGAGTCCATGAGCCAGCCACCTTTAGAGATGAGGAAGGAAAACACCTCCTGGGTAGCTTCATGAAATCAGAAACCAAGAGAGAAAGCTAGCAGATGATGCTGTGTTTGCCATGTGCCTTCTCACTTGAGAGAGAAACCCTGAATTTAATTGGCCTTCTTGAACCAAGTTATCTTTCCCTGGATGGATACCTTTGATTGGACATTTCTATAGACTTGTTTTAATTGGGACATTTTCTCAGCCTTTGAACTGTAAACTAGCAACTTATTAAATTCCTCTTTTTAAAAGCCATTTTGTTTTTGGTATATTGCATTCCAGAAGCTAGCAAACTAGACCACTTATCAAGATAATTGATTGTTAAACATAAAAAAATTCATTATGCTTCTGAAGATGCAAGAATATGGACAAGCCAAATGGCCACATTAAAATGCCAGAGTAGCTACACAATTTGCATCAACTAATCAAAGATGTTCATAAAAATCCCCTAAATGACTTCAATGGTTTGGCTAAAGACATAAAAAGATATCAAAAAGACACAAGAAAATTGTAAGTAAAAACTGAAAGAATAAATAGAAAAATAGTAGATCAATGGAAATAAAGGATACCGTAGATCAAATAAAAAATTTCTTCAAGACACACAACAGTAGATTTGAAGAGGTAGAAGAAAGAATAAGCAAACCAGAGCACAGGGCAACTGAATTTGAATGCATGAAAGAACAAAATGTGAAAAAGATGTCTTAATTTTAATTGGATCTCAGGGAAATAATGGACAACAGGGGGTGGACAAATAGAAAGAGAAGAGAAAAATAAAAGGCTGGGAAGATCATTTAAGGATATAAATGGGGAAAACTTCACTACTCTTATAAAAAACATAAATATGCATCTCAAAGAATCCCCAAAAACTCCAAATACAATAAATCCAAATAGACCCATTCCAAGACACATATTAATCATACTGTCAAGTGCTGAAGAGAAGCAGAAAACCCTAAAAGTAGCAAGAGAAAAACAATTCACCACATATGAGGAAAGTCACATAAGATTAAGTTTACACTACTCAATTTGCACTATGGTGGTAAGAAGGCAGTGGTATTATATATTTAAGATTCTGGAAGAGAAAAATATCCAGTGAAGAATTCTTTATTCAACAGAGTTTTCCACTAAAAGTGAGGGAGAGATTAAAATTCTCACAAGCAAGCAAATGCTTAGAGAATTTTTTAACAGACCTACCCTATAAGAAAAACAAAAGAATGTTTTGCAGGATGAACAAAGACAGAAGAGAGACATTTAGAGGAGGACACAGAATTGAAAAGTATCAGTAAGGATAATTTAAAGGATAAAAAGAAAGAGAAAAAAACAAAACAGATCTGTCAAATGGAAACTAAATGGCAAGATGTAGGATCCAAGAACTGCCTTTACAATAATACTTTGAATGCTAATGAAATAAACTCACCAAATAAGAGGTATAGATTGGTGGAATGGACTAAAAAAAATGATCCATCTACATGCTATTTACAAGAGACTCAGTTTAGACCCAAGGACATAAATAGACTGAAAGGGAAAGGATGGAAAAAGATACTGCACACAAGCTGTAAGCAAAAGAAAGCAGACACAGCTATACTAATATCAGAGAGAAAAGACTCTACATGCAAAGATATAATGAGACAAGGAAGAATACTATATATAAATGGGCAGTTCATGAAGAAGAAACAGCAATCATAAATGTTTATACACCCAATCAAGGAGATCAGAAGTACCTGAGGCAGGCTTTTGGGAAGATGGCATACTGGAGTAGAGTGAGTTCACTCCTGCTCCATGAAACAAGATAGAAGATGGGGAGAAAATCTCCAGGACTTCAGGTCCCAGGGTGTGAGTAGGGGGATCTGTAGGCATTTGGTGGGGGGTGGTAGGATCAGGGGAAAGTGAGCATGTCAGGTGATAGGGATCCCCACTGGGTGGGCTGCGATGCATCAAGGAGGTGTGATAGGAGAGCACTGACCCTCTTTGGTCCAGCCTGCACAGCTGTGGATTGGGGAAACCTGCATATGTGATTGTGGTAAGCAGCGCCTGCAGGGATCCCAGAGGCCAGTGATGGTCCACTAGAGGGTAGGCTTCAGGGTTGGGGGAGGATCACCCTGTCAAGTTGCAGGGAAAGCCAGCCCACAGTCATGGTGTCTAGCAGGCCCAGCAGCACTGCAGGTCAGCTGTTCAGCTGATCCCTAAGTGCTTGTTGGCTCCCCGGTCCCCAGGCAGAGACAAGCTGGCTGGCTGCTCCTGGCGGAGCAGCACCCCTAGTGGAGCAGTCTCCCTGCTGAGCAGACCCCCTGCCAAAGCAGCCCTCTGCTGAGCATGCGGACTTTGAGGTGCTTTGGCCAAAAGGGGCAGGGCTAAACGAGGAAGAGACTCAACCCAGCCACCTGCTGTCCAGATGCAGTAAGTGCAGGTTGGCTGCACCAGACAGGGAGGGGAGAGCTTGATGGAAAAGGAGCCTCATGGTTGCCTCCTGCTGGGGATAAGGTGCAAGAAGTTCAGGCTGGGTCTTCTGTGTGATAGTCAGCCATTCTGCCACTGGAGTACCCCTGCAGTCTGGCCTGCATTACAAGAGACCTTTAAATTGAACTGTATCTCTCACATGAGATCCAGACCTTGATTTGGCAGAGCATAACTGAAAAACAAAGTGTAAAAGGAAACATTCAGCAAAAACTAAGTAAATATAAAACTTTAGAAGAGTGAAGGAAAACAACTAGTATAAAAACCATATCAAGATGAACAAATGCCCAGAACACAACAGAAAATCATAAAGTACATGAAGATCCAAGCAGAAATGGCCTAGGCAAATGACCAAATCAAAATTTCAAAGGGGACACAGAATATGGAACAATTACTCAAGGATATTTATAAGGAAATAAAGGATATCAGGAAGACACTAGAAGAGCATAAAGAAGAATTTGGGAGGTTAAATACAGAAATTACAGATCTCACAGAAATGAAAGATACAGTAGAATGAATAAAAAATAAACTGGAGACACATGATAACAGATTTGAAGAAGCAGAAGGAAGAATAAGTAAGCTAGAAGATAGAACAATAGAACTAGGGTGCGCAGAAGAGCAAACAACAAGAAAGATGGAAAAATGCAATTGGATCTTAGGGAAATGATGGATAACAAGAGGTGCAAAAATGTAAGAATTATTGGTGCCCCAGAAGGGGGCAAGAATAACAAGAAGTTGGGAAAGTTAGTTGAAGATATAATTAGAGAAAACTTCCCAACCCTTATAAAAGACATGAATATGCACATCAAAGAGGTCCAGTGAACTTCAAATAGAATAAATTCCATCAAGCCTAATCCAAGACACATAATCAGACTGTCAGGGGTTGAACAGAAGCAGAAAGTCCTAAAAGCAGCATGAGAAAAGCAATCTACTACATACAAAGGAAAACACATGAGACTAACTTTAGACTACTCAACAGGCACAACAGAAACAAGAAGGCAGAGTTATGATATTTTTAAGGACCTGAAGGAGAAAGGCTTTCAACCAAAAATTATTTATCCAGACAAGTCATCCTTCAAAAGTGGGCAGGAGATTAAAATCTTCAAACATAAAGAAAGATTGAGAGAACTAGTAAATAAGAATCCAGCCCTATAAGAAATACAAAAGGGATCCTTGTCTGCTGGTAAGAAAGGACAGGAGAGGGAGGTCTGGAGGAGGGCACAGAATTGAAGAATATGAGTAAAGGCAATGTAAAGTAAAAGAGAGAGAGAAGGAAAATAATGCCCAGACCTGACAAATAAAAACTAAAGAATAATTTGATTCCCTGTGTCTACCCATGCAAAAAAAAAAAAACCAAACTAAAGGACAAGATATTAGAATCAAGAACTTCTCTTACAATAATTACTTTGAATGTTAATGGGCTAAAATCACCAATTAAAAGATACAGAGTGACAGAATGGATCAAAAAACATAATCCATCTATATGCTGTTTACAAGAGATATATCTTAGACTCAAGGGCACAGTTTGGTTGAAAATGAAAGGATGGAAACAGATCTTCTGTGCAAGCTTTAACCAAAAGAAAGCAGGAGTAGCTATACTAATATTCAGCAAAATAGACTTTAAATGTAAAGATGTCATAAGAGACAAAAAGGACACTACATATTAATAATAGGGACAATTCACCAGGAAGAAATAACAATCATAAATGAGTATGCTCCCAATCAAGGAGCTCCAAAGTACATCAGGCACATATTGGAAAACTGAAGTGTGCTATAGACATATCAAAATAGTGAGAGGTGTGGTAGTTAGATTCAATTGTCAACTTGGCCAGGTGAAGGCACCTAATTCTGTTGCTGTGGGCAATGAGCCAATGATATGTGAACTTCGACTGTTGCTGATTACATCTGTAGTTGGCTAGGAGGTGAGCCTGCTGCAATAAATGACGTTTGACTTAACTGGCTGGTGCTTAAACAAGAGAGTGCAACATAGCAGAGCCCAAGCAGCTCAGCATACCACATCACAACACTCATAGGTAGGCCCAGGCCTTTGGAGATGCATAAAGGAATCACCCTGGAGAAAGCTGTTGGAACCCAGAGGCCTGGAGAGAAGGCCAGCAGAGATCATCCTGTGCCTTCCCACATAAGAAAGAACCTCAGATGAAAGTTAGCTGCCTTTCCTCTGAAGAACTAATGAAATAAATCCCCTTTTATTAAAAGCCAATCTGTCTCTGGTGTGTTGCATTCCAGCAGCTAGCAAACTAGAACAAGAGGGATATCACTTAAATGGATTGTATAGAAAAATATGATAAGAGGATACAACGAAGGCTAGAAGAGAATAAATGTTTATCTTTATCATCACAATTGACTTTTTTTTCTTTTTACTGAAAAATTAAAGTAACATATATACAAAAAGCAATAAATTTCAAAGCACAAGGTAGCAATTATTTCTAAGATTTCAGAGTTTGGCATGTGCTACAATTTCACAATACAGATTTTTACTTCCATCTTCTCTAAGATACAGGAAACCTAAACAAATATCAATACAATTATTCAGCAATCATATACATTTTAAAACCCTGGCTTCTCTGTATAATTCCACCATCACCTTTGATCTTTCTCCCACTCTTTTGAAGTATTTGGGCTATGGCCATTCTAACTTTTTCATGTTGGAAAGGGTGGTCAATAATATGGAAGAAGGAGATGGAACTAGCTGATGATCTGGAGATGCTGGCCCCTCTAGGTTTCAGGACTTATCTTGTCTGGAGGTTGTAGGTTTCTGGGAAGTAACCCTAGTGCATAGAACTTTGTAACATCTTATATAACATCCTAGGTGTTACTTAAGATTGGCTATAGTGGTTTTGGTTGGGTTTGACAAATTATGATAGGTAATAATATCTAACTGACACTTACATAAGAGTTACCTCCAGAGTACCTTCTCAACTCTGTTTGTGATTTCTTCCTTGACCCATTGGTTGTTTAAGAGTGTGTTGTTGAACCTCCACATATTTGTGAATTTTCTAGCACTCTGCTTATTATTGATTTCCAACTTCATTCCTTTATGATCTGAGAAAGTGTTTTGTATGATTTCAATCATTTTAAATTTATTGAGACTTGCTTTGTGACCCAGCATATGGTCTATCCTCAAGAATGATCCATTAGCACTTGAGAAAAAGGTGTATCCTGTTGTTGTGGGGTGTAATGTTCTATAAATATCTGTTAAGTCTAGCTCATTTATTGTATTATTCAAATTCTCTGTTTCTTTATTGATCCTCTGTCTAGATGTTCTGTCCATTGATGAGTGTGAGGAATTGAAGTCTCCAACTATTATGATAGATGTGTCTATTTCTGTTTTCAGTGTTTGCCACATGTATTTTGGAGCATTCTGGTTCAGTACATAAATATTTATGATTGTTATGTCTTCGTGCTGAATTGTTCCTTTTATTAGTGCATAGTATCCTTCTATGTCTCTTTTAACTGTTTTACATTTGAAGTCTAATTTGTTGGATATTAGTATAATTACTCCTGCTCTTTTCTGATTGTTATTTGCATGAAATATCTTTTCCCAACATTTCACTTTCAACCCATGTTTATCTTTGGGTCTAAGATGTGTTTCCTGTAGACAGCATATAGATGGGTCCTGTTTTTTAATCCATTCTGCCAGTCTATATCTTTTGATTGGGGAGTTTAATCCATTAACATTTAGTGTTATTACTGCACAGGTAGTACTTTCTTCTATGATTTCGCCTTTTGGATTTTATATGTCATATCTAATTTTCCTTCTTTTTACCTTTACTCATAGTCTTCCTTTATACACTTTTCTCCACACCTCTCTCTTCTTTCTTTTCGTATCTGTCTCTACTGCTCCCTTTAGTATATCTTGCAAAGCTGGTCTCTTGGTCACAAATTCTCTGTGATTCTTTGTTAAAAATGTTTTAATTTATCCCTCATTTTTGAAGGACAATTTTGCTGGATATAGAATTCTTGGTTGGCTGTTTTCTCTTTTAGTAATTTAAGTATATCATCACACTGTCTTCTCACCTCCATGGTTTCTGCTGAGAAATCTGCACATAGTCTTATTGGGTTTCCCTTGTATGTGATGGATTGCTTTTCTCTTGCTGCTTTCAAGATTCTCTCTTTCTCTTTGATCTCTGACATTCTGATTAGTAAGTGTCTTGGAGTACGTCTATTTGGATCTATTCTCTTTGGGGTATGCTGCACTTCTTGGATCTGTAATTTTAAGTCTTTCATAAGAGTTGGAAAATTTTCAGTGATAATTTCCCCCATTAGTTTTTCTCCTCCTTTTCCCTTCTTTTCTCCTTCTGGGACACCCACAACACATATATTCGTGTGCTTCATATTGTCATTCAATTCCCTGAGTCCCTGCTCATATTTTTCTATTTTTTCCCTGTAGTTTCTGTTTCTTGTCGGATTTCAGATGTTCCATCTTCCAGTTCACTAATCCTATCTTCTGCCTCTCGAAATCTATCATTGTAGGTTTTCATTTTTAAATCTCTTCTACTGTGCCTTTCATTCCCATAAGTTCTGTGATTTGTTTTTTCAGACTTTCCATTTCTTCCTTTTGTTCATTCCTCGTCTTCTTTATATCCTCCCTCAATTCATTGATTTGGGTTTTGATGAAGTTTTCCATGTCTGTTCATATATTCTGAATTAATTGTTTCAGCTCCTGTATCTTATTTGAATTGTTGGTTTGTTCCTTTGACTGGGCCATATCTTCAATTTTCCTAGTGTGATTTGTTATTTTTTGCTGGTGTCCAGACATTTAATTACCTTAACTAGTTTATTTTGAAGATTGCTTTCACATATTTTATCTAGGCTTTTCTTGCTGGATGAATTTGTTGTCTATCTGTTCTTTGACATTCAGTTCACCTTTTTCTGGATCTCTAGTTTGGGTTTTGTTTAAAAGAGGAGAATTTTTCCGTTCTTGTTTTCTTGTTTCTTGACCTGTTTGTATGGTGCCTTTTTCCCCCAACCCTTAGGAGGGTCTACGTAGGTATGATAGACCCCAGTCAGATTTTCCCAGGCCAAACTGGCCTCCTATCAGGAGGAAAGAGTCACCTGCATCAGTTTTCCCTGAGGGTGAGACCCAGGAGGTTGAAAGACTTTCCTGTGAAGTCTCTGGACTGTGTTTTTCTTATCCTGTCCAGTATGTGGCACTTGTCTGCCTGCAGGTCCCTCCAGTATAAGATGATGTGGTACCTTTAATTTTGGCAGACTTTCCCTGCTGGGGTCATGGTGGAGACAGAGGAGAGATTGCAGGCTGGTTTTAATGCCTTCAAGTTACCAAGCCCTGGTGTCTGAGTTCCTTAAGGGAGGGATTCCACCTGAGTTGGGCTTCACCCCTCCCCTGGGGAAGGCACAGGTTCCAGACAAGCCCTCAAATGAGCTTTTTTCTGCCTATGCCTGGGGAAGTTGCAGCCTGAGAAGTCCTGCTGCTGAATCCAAAGGCAGTCAAGCTTTTGTAGAAACACAACCACAAAAACCTCTGTTTCCTTTTTGTTTTCTTTTTCTGTCAGCCCTGCCCCCTTGGCACTGGGGCAAAAATGAGCGACCTCCAATTTGACCAGGTTCACCTGAGCTGAGGGCCTATTTTTAGAAGTCAGAATTTGTCAATTAATGCCACAATTGGTGTTTGGTTGGGCTCAGCCCCTGCTGCTGTTAAAGTCTCTTTCCTTTCCCCTCTGGGAAGCAGCCTGTGGGGGAGGGGTGCCAGCCACCTTGGCTTGGGGAACTCATGGTTCTGGGGAGGCTAGGAGCTGGTCCAACTGGTGCAGACTGGGGTATGCTGTGTGTCCAGTCATTGACATGGAGCTGTTCTGTACTGTTTCTGGTTATTTAGTAGTTGTTTTGGAGGGTGAACTAAAATACACATATTGCTAAGCCACCATCTTGGCCCAGTCGAATCTCAACTCTGTTTGAACTCTCTCAGCTGCTGATACCTTATTTGTTATACGTCTTTTCCCCCTTTTGGTTGTGATGGCATTGTTGATCCCATGGTGCCAGGACTAGTCCCATCCCTGGGAGTCATCTCCCATGCCACCAGGGAGACTTTCACCTCTGGATGTTATGTCCCATGTAGAGGGGAGGGCAATGATTTCACTTGCAGAATTGGGCTTAGAGAGAGTGAGGCCACATCTGAACAACAAAAGAGGTCCTCCAAAAGTAATTCTTAGGTTTACCTATAGGTAGGCTAAGCTTCTCCACTACATACATAAACTTCACAAGAGCAATCATAAAGATTAGAGCTTGGTCTATTGATTTAGGTGTCCCTAATGTTTGACACAGCATCAGGGGTTTCCATGGTGGTAAATTTTAATAGTTCTATATTTTTTCTCCCATCCTTCAAAGGACTTTGCCAATACTTTTTGATTATCTACTTTATATACCCTAGGATGTATTCAGGTGTTACATTAAACTATATAGGATTAAAGGCCCTCATTCTTATTCTGGGGCTGCTTGTGTTTCAATTGTTTAAATGGTCTATCCAGACAGGTTTAGTTAGATTATGTGCTACAGAAAATTTAGGTTTCTGTAAACCTTTCTTCCTTTGGTCTCAAAGAGAGGTGAGGTTTTAAAATACACACAATGTCTTCTTTACCCCTGTGATCTGAATTACCTAATCCTGACCTAACCGGCATCATTCTTATCTCCACATATCACATTATAAATATATAAAACATCCTTTCAAAATCCAGAAATAACAATTACCACTCCAAACTAAATGTGACTGCTATAAGAACTTGCAATCCAGGCCCCCATTTTCTTACAAGTGTTTTCTAAAAGAGACCATACAATAATTGCTCTTTTGTTTCTGGCTTATTTACCTTCACCAAATGTCCCACAGGTTTGTTCATATTGTTGCATGCCTCACAGTCCATTCCTTTTCATAGCAGGACAATATTCAATCATATGTATACACTAGTGTTCACCAATCTACTTCTCAGCCAGTGCATCCTTCTGCCGCCTGTATTCATGAGGCATCATGTATAATGTCCAAAGCCCACAGTCCACCAACACTATCAATTTTAGATAATTTCATTCTTCCAAACACCCTCACCAAACAGGAAATTTAAACCTCCCCTTAATTCTTGTCCCTCCCCCCATTATTTACCCCTGCTATTGCTGTGGTGCTGCTGATGCTTTGCTGTTGAACACAGCCCCTAGTAGGAAATAGCAGTTTTCCCCCTGTACCCTGGACTTAAACACTTTTTTGTACATGAATCATACCTTTGAAATAGTTCTTGTAAGAACTTATTTATATTTCCAGTGTTAATCAGTGGGACACATAAGTCTACACAACCCCTTTCAATCATATTCATCTTCAGTATGGTAATATTACATATAGACCCACCAGGGAACCACCTTCACTTCTATATACTGCATTCCATTTGAGTTCAACCTCATAAGCTAACCGTCCACCCGGCTCTAGCTTCCCTGCATCTCTAGTTTCTCTATATTCTCTATTATAAGCCTCTCATTTTACCTTTACAGTGGTCATAAAAGTGGAGTCATACAGTATCTATCCTTCTGTGTCTGGCTAATTTCACTGAACATTATGTCCTCAAAGCTCATCCATCTAGTCATATGCTTCAGATGTCATTTTGTTTTACTGCTGCATAATATTCCATTATATGTATATATCACATTTTGTTAATCCATTCTTCTGTTGATGGGCATTTGGATTGTTTCCATCATTTGGCAATTGTGGATAATGCTGCTATGAACATCAGTGTGCAAATGTCTGTTTGCACCACTGCTTTGAGCTCTTCTGGGTGTACACCAAGTAGTGCTATTTCTGGGTCTTAGGGAAATTCAATATTTAGTTCCTATGAAACCACCATACTGTCTTCCATAGCATCTGTACCACTATACATTCCCACCAGCAGCACATAAGTTTCACAAATCCTCCACATCCTCCCCAACATTTGAAGTTTCCTGTTTGTTTAAGAGCAGCCCTATTGTTTGTTCATTATTTTTTGTATGCTGTATGGCAGGGTCACATTTCATTATTTTTCCATGTGAGTATCCCCTGATTGCAGGACCATTTGTTGAATTTTTTAATTTGTTTTTTGTTTGTTTGCTTATTTTGAGGAAGTACCTGGACCAGAAATTGAGCCCAGGTCTCCCACAAGCAGGTGAGAATTCTACCACTGAACTACACTGCACCCCCAGCCCTATTGTTTCTAAGCCTGTAATTTCAGTGACAGCAGTTCCCACAGTAATATCTGCCCTATGGAAGAAAGAACCAAAAAACACTTCAGGGATGTTAGACTTAGTTTCATGAATTTATTTTTCACAGTCCTGGTGAAAGGTATGTCCTCTGGACATTCCTGGGTTGGGTTAGCAGAATTTACATTTTAAATCAACCTTAACATTCCTATTTCTCAAAATCTTTGGATACCCTCATTTATATTGTATGAGGGCAGTTCTGACATCTCAACTTCAGGCAATAAACAATATCCATTCCCATTCAATTCCCCCTGATTTCTGTCTATTTAAGTTGCAAAAATCATACCATTCTTTCGGAGCACATACCTCCTTAAGGGTTACACCTTGTAATTCACATTTTATGGCCTGGTAATACTTCAACCTAGTTATATATCTGGTAGAAAAGAGGAGTAGTATGTGTGGATCATGAGAATTAGGAGCGTCTTGCAAGCCAATCACCTCAGGGCATTCCATTGCAGTTTCATCAGGTGAAACAGAATGAATCTCTTACTACAGAGCAGTGAGTGCTATTTCTTCAGGGGAGATGTTTACAGATTTATTAAGCACAACATGGTTAAACTCTTCAGGTGGATGTTGCATGGCAGAGTCCTGAGGGCAGTCTGGAGGACAGGAGGCCAGTTCCTCAGGGCACAATGGAGGTTGGCTGATTCTTCAGGGCAGACAGTTAGAGGTTTATCTGGCCAAGACTCATTAGAATGTGATTGGATGGCCATGTTATTGGGTCCAATTGTTTGGTCTCCTTGAAAATTCATCATAAACCTTCAACAGAGTTCCTAGCTTGTGACCTGTCCTGCAGAATTTACACTTAACCACAGCCATGTGAACCAATTTCAATTAAAAAATAGTATTTGTATTACATATATGTGTATATATATGTGTGTGTGTGTATCTTGTTAGTTCTGGTTTCCTAATCCCCCAGAGAACCCTGACTAATAGATAATATTTTCATTCTTCATCTTCCACTAAATGAGGAACAGTCCTATGACATTGGGGAGGAAATCAGAAATCAAATATAACTTGTGGCAAATATTATTTAATTCTTTTAGCAAGTTCTTAAAACAATTCTATTAATGATCACTGAATGATATTTATTTCATTATTTCAGAGACTACATAAGCAATGATAATATCAACAACATGACCATGATTTCTTAATGACAGATATATGACACAAGAGTCCACATAAGGGCATTGCAGGGATAATGAGCATATGAATATCACTTTATATTATCAATAACAATGACCAAATGTGCTGCAATACTCAAATCAGGCAAGTCATATGCATTTCAAGATAGAAAGCCATATTCAAACAATGTTTACTTTCCTACAGAATACTTTCTTTTGCCATGTACACCAGTATTCTTGAAGGACTAATGGGAAAAAAGAAATATTATTGCCAGGAAACAGCAAAAGACAAGTTGACATCTAAGAGTATCATTCTAATTTGTGATCATCTGCGAAAATTTTAAAATTACATAATTTCATACCCCCTTCTGTGAATTGAATGTGATCTTTCATGTTAAGGGGTTTGCTAACCTTTATATATATATATACATTAAGGAAATGTTTTTTTATATATAACTATATTTCATACATATTGTAGCAAATAGGGCATTTAATCAGATTTGTGCTCTCTACTGTAGTATTTTTGGAATTAAAAATCTGAATATTCATTGTGTTTATAAATTTTAAGATAATTTAATATGAGAATAGGATGTAGAAAACTGATTAGAAGTGAAGTGGAATTTTACACTTAATTTGGAAGATTTTTCCTAAAGATTTATTTAGCCAACAAATGAATGATAAAATTTCAACCTTTAATTACACAAGGAAATGCACTTACTTGGACCCAACTTCTTTGTCATTTCTCATTGATTCACTGCTATGGATTTCAGTATGCCCTTCCAACAAATAAAGATGAGAATGTAATTGTATAGAATTCATTTTCACAGGATATTGTTGTGAGGACCCTACACATATAAACTGAAATGTCAATGTTGCCATCTTATCTGGATATATGCAGGATTCCACCGAAGAATGAGACTCAAATCACCATGTTTAAGTTGATAGGCTTCATGGAGAATTTTGAGCTGAAGCTCTTCCTATTTTTATTGTTTCTTGCAATTTATTTATCATAAAAGGAAATTTGGGACTGGCTGTATTGGTCATTGGAGAGTACCAGCTCCACAATTTTATGTACTATTTTCTGAATGTGTGGTCATTCTTGGATGCCTGCTATTCTACAGTGACCCAAAAAAAGTTAGTTAAATTCTTGGCAGGAATAAAGCCATTTCATTTTTGGGGTGTGCAACATAGATGCTTTTCTTTATTATCTTTAGGACTACAGAGTGTTTTCTCTTCACTGCAATGGCTTATAATCACTAGGCTGCAATGTACTACCCATGGCTATGTTCAGTTAACATCACGAAGCCTGCTTGCCACTCACCATTGTTTGCTATGTTGGTGGCATTTTGGTTGGTACTTTACACATAGTGACCCTCTTAGCCTATCTGTTTGTGCATCCAATGAAATTAGCTTTGTGTTTTGTGACATCTGTGCACTCCTCACTATTTTGTTTTCTGACACTCACATCAACCAGTGTCTACTCTTCTACTTTGTGTGCTTTATTGAGATAAGCCTTATGATAATTGTCTTGTTATCCTATGGTTTCTCATTCTTTTGGGTATTCTGACGATGCATTCTTCTAAGGGGAGTAAAAATTCCTGTCCACTTGTGGGTGTCACCTGATTTGGCAATTTATCATGAGACATTCCACTTCACATAGGTGAGGACAATTTCCAGTTATGTTTCAGACTATTAAATTCTAGTCTATATTTTGCACTATTGTGGATTTCCACATTGAATACCATCATCTACAGTTTGAAGAACAAAGATATTAATGAGGCAATGAAAAACTCATTTGAAAGAAATGGTTCATAAATAAGGTACATTTTAACATTGAGTAAAACTTAAAATAATGTTAAATATCAATCCATATATCTGTGCTAATAAACTAAGAAAATGTCTTATTTATAGTTATGAGCATTTGCATATGTTAGAATATTTCCAATGAAAACATTAATCTGTCCTTCCATTGCAGCCTTTTACATATATAGATAAATTAGATCACCCATGTGCCTATGCTTACGTTCAAACTGATCTATATTAAATATTCATTGATTAACTTATATTGATATTTTTAGTCTTTATGTGATATAACTTTCCTTTAGCATTATTACTGGAGATATCCTCAGTAGACGGTGGCTTGATATAACCTCACATGCTTGTAGTAAGTTCTCAGCACTCATTAAGAAGTTTATTTCCCATTCTGAAATACCTCTGGAAAGCTCATGAATGGTATCTCACTTGCTCCATGTGCCCTTACACTCTCAGATCCCTCCTTGGGTCTGGTCATGCCTTTTTCACTCTTTGGTTCAACACAATAAATATTTATCTCATTATTTCCTTTCCATTATCCAATTACTGAAATTTGTTGGTTCAATTCTCAGACATCAAAAGGTATACTGAGAGGAGGGGCCAAGGGGGCTTAGCAATGTGCGCGTTTTAGTTCGTCCTCCAGAACAACTACTAGATAACCAGAAACAGTACAGAACAGCTCCCGGAACCACAATAGTGACCGGACACACAGCGTGCCCAGGTCTGGAGCAGCTAGATCGATGGCAAGTCTCCGGAACTGTGAGTTCCCCAAAGCCGCGGCAGCCGATGGCCAGTGCCCCTCCCCCATAGTCGGCTTCTCGGAGGGAAAGGAAAGAGACTTACAGTAGCAGGGATTGAATCCAACCAAGCACCAACTGTGGCATTAATAAACAAATTCTGATTACCAAAAATAGGCCCCCAGCTCACGCGAAACCGGGCAAGTCAGAAGTCGCTTATTGGGCTAACCAAAAAAGAGGAAAGGGGACAAAATGGGGGTTTTCGTGGCTGTTTCTATGGAGACTTGGCAGCCTCTGGATTCAGCGGCGGGACTTCTCGGGCTGCAACTGCCCCACACATAAGCAGAAACAGACTGATTTCAGGGCTGTCTCCCACATGAGCCTTCCCCAGGGGAGGGGTGAAGCCCAACTTAGGTGGAATCCCTCTCTCAAGGAACTCAGACCCCAGGGCTTGGCAAATTGAAGCCATTAAAACCAGCCTACAA